>APFE031409017.1:28778-64724 GCA_000404065.3 Pinus taeda
AAGAACCTGCCATTGAGGCATGCAGGCTCCAAGGTACCGGAAGGGAGTCTCTAGGTCACTTTCCTGGATAATGAGCTGAAGTCGACAGGAAGTGATCTTCATCGAAGTTTGGCCATAATGTTTCCCACATCATCGACATGAGACGGAAAGAGACAATGTTGTGAATTAAGATTATATGAACTATCAAACGGATGTTGTTTCTTTTTAGAGGTCAACTTCTCTTGAACATATTGGCGGCACGACAGTGGAATTGGCAGTATTTGACATCGATGGATCAGAGGTCATGATGACGAGGCAATGAGAAGATGAGAGGTCAAATAGAATTACCCAAACCCACGGAGGCAAGTGAAAAATGAGATGAGATATCCCCACCCCGACACGAAAGCAGAGAAGTGCCATGTTCAAGAGCGACATACTGCCGACACGACAATAATTATGGTTCCCAAAATTTTCTTTTCCCCCACCATTTCTGGTGAGTACCCCAATTATTTTTAACAAGATTGATGGGGATAGCATATGCTTGTGGTGCGTCATTTCGACAAAATCCGATGTCATCAGGTTTTAACGAGTTTGACAAAGGAAGAACTCGACGTCTTTTCATGTTTAGAGAGTTTGAAAAGACAGGAGAAAAGGAAACTCCAGGGGTGTCCTTTTTCGTAAATTTGTGTCTCTCGGGCCCGAAAAAGTATAAAACGATGCTCGAGAGAACCGCTCGATCATTACGACCGAGGAGTACTTTTCGTAAGTAGTAACTTTGACCCGAAAAAGTAAAAAAGTGGTCAAAAGTACGTCGTTTCAGAGCCAATAACGAATGCGAAACGACAAACACCCAGCGATCTTTGTTAATTTAAACGGTCGAAAAAAGAGCTTTAAAACGACCGCCCCTTAGTAACGTTTAATGATCCAAGAGGAATAACTCGGCAATCGTTTCCTCTTTAAACGGTCAGAAAAGAGCTAAAAGAAGACCTCCATTTTTATTCTCTTTAGCGAGTCAAAAAGGGAAAAATACTCGGCAATCTTTTCATATTTTACGAGTTAGAAAAGAGCTTAAAGGTGACTTGGGCATGGGTTCATTTTTACACAAGCTTGAACCGTAGAGAACTCTGCTTGGATTTGGTTTCATGTTTACACAAGCTTGAAACGAAAAACTATGCTTGTTATAAGTTCGCATGCCCCCAGCATAATGACGCAATCGAGGTACATGCCCCCCAAGCTTCATTACATTCAACAAAGTGGATGGAATGAAGGTTCACTTTCGAGATCTTGGAAAGACTCGACTTGTATTTTAAGAGATCTTAATCAAAAGACTCGACTTGGAAAGGGAGTTGTTTCATTTTTTAATGAGGTTGACACAGTAAAAGAACTATCATCATAACCCTTGTTTCATTTTTTAACGAGCTTGACACAAGATCAGGAACTATGCTCAGAATTCCGTGATTCATTTTTTAACAAGCTTGACTCAAGACAAGGAACTATGCTCCGATACAAGTCGTTTCATTATTTTAACGAGGTTGATACATTAGAAAAACTATCCTCGAGACTCCTTGTTTCATTTTTTAGGGAGCTTGACATAGGAAAGTGAACTATGCTCCAACCAGTCCTAGTTTCATTTGTTAAGGAGCTTGACATAGGAAACAAACTATGCTCTGACCAGTCCTAGTTTCATTTTTTAAGGAGCTTGACATAGGAAACGAACTATGCTCCGACCAGTCCTAGTTTCATTTTTTAACGAGCTTGACATAGGAAACGAAATATGCTCCGTGCGAACTTCATCATAATGAATAGGAAGTCGGGGCTTCCAAGAGTGGTGCTTCCGATGGGAGGTCAATGTCTTGGAATTCGGGACCCAATGCCCCTAGGACACTATGCATGATGGCGGCATTGCTGGATATAGGCACGGGAGAAGTAGCCACGTAGTTGACCTGCGGTGGGGCAGATACAACTGGTGGATAAAAACCAGGAGGGGATGACAACTGCGTAGGAGGCACCGGGGGACTAAAGAACGATAATTGATCTATAGTCACAATCCTTCCATCGTGTGGAAAGCAAACCACATGGAAAAGTGAAGATACAAAGGCCCCCATTGCGTAAACATAATCACGACCAAGGAGAAGATTGAAATCTAAAGCACCTTGGGTAACCAGCACGTCTACATAGACGGTTTTACCTCCCAAAGTAATAGGGAACTTTGGAAGGATCCCTAATGGTTGATTGGTTCCTTCGTCAAACGCCATCAGATTCTGCGCAACGGGCACAAGCTGTGGGGAACCCAAAGCTTGCCAAGTAGTAGCGACAAGAACCTGGTAATCGTTTATGTTTTAACGTTTTTATGTATTTAAGTTTTTTTGTTAATACATGCCTATTTCTTACAGCGTCTATATATGTATACAGATGTTGGCGCAGAGCGACCAGCTGAATTGCCTCATAACGTGTGGAGAGCACAACATGCAGCAGACCCTCAGGAAGAGGGTGAGGACGACCTAGTACAGAACCTTGAGGCACTTACTCGAGGTATTCCAGATTATGGCAGATTGGCGGACGGGCCTAGAGCGTACCAGAGGCACACGGTGGGAGTATCTACTCGTGTCCATCGTCTGTTGAGACGTTTGGTGCGAGCGGTGACATGCTATCATGAGCATCACCGTGATTAGACGCCTAGGTTTCCTTTTAGCATATTTTTGAGGAACACGTTGTCAGTAGCTGTATGGGCTTTGGACATGTATTATTTTTTGGATTATGTAATGCGCGGGCGCGAACATTTTGACACACACGTGTATATATATACATATGTTTATGGTGTATTATTGTTTTTTTATGTGCTTATGTTTATTCCCAGATGGATCTTTTCTTCACGTGATTATGCGCTTTATATTATATGCGATTGTTCGACACACATGTAATCTAATGTATCTACTGCATAACAAACGACCCATTGGAATGTATTCACACACACGCATATATTTTATTTTTACGAAAGCTTGAAAACACACATGAGAATCACGTATGCAAACTATGCTTTATGGGAAATTTTATTTTTATACAAGCTTAAAAACACATGGTACATATGCAAACTATGCTTGATGGAAAATGAAACGGGCATGCACCCCAGCATCGTGTCTCAATCCGAGGTACATGCCCCCCAAGCTTCAGTCCATTGAAAATGGGTTGAAGGGTGACATAATGGTTATGCGCTCGAAATGCACGAGCTCGTGTTTCATTATTTTAACGAGGTTGACATAATTGTTATGAACTATCCTCGAGAGACCTTGTTTGTGTCATTATGAACATAGAACTTATAACAAGCATAGTTTTTCGTTTAATGATGTTTGATTAAAAGAAGGACCCTCTGAATCAACGGGGATAAGTTCGCATGCCCCCAGCATAATGATGCAACTATATATCAGTCAGAAAATATATAACTCAATCATCATTATAAAGACAATAGGAGTGGAACCATAATGATAGTCGTCCATTAATGAATAAAAGCAGAGAAAGATACAACCAAGGTTCTGACGTTGAACCTATTCTCTGGCTGGGCGAGCAGCTAAATATGCCTTGCACAAGACCTTCTCTCTCTCAGGATTCCGGCAGCATAACCTCCCTATGCTTCAAAGTTCTTACTATCACTCTAGCATTACTACAGCACTCACCAAAAACTAACTTGTTTAATGCATGAGGACAGGCTTTTATAGATGAAGAAGGGAGGAAAATACAATGTACCAGGACGCCCATTGTGGATTGGCATTATCCTGAAAAGCTATTGAGGATAGTTGTCATCGATAAACAATGACTCTCGACCTCTATCTTGTGGATTTTTCCCTCAAAGAACTTAATGATAAGAGAGGAAAAAACATATGGGTACGCGTTGGCCAAAAATCATTACTAAACTTAGTTGGCGCAGGTGTTGCTCTAGGACAGAGCGCCAATGGGCGCACCCCCTTTTGAGGATCTGAGTCATTGGCACGGGTCAGACACTGGGTACCTGTGCCAATGGAAAAAGGGCACTTTTCAGGGATAATTTGCAAAAGGTGTCTTCAGGGAACATGAAGTACATACTAAGGGGAACATAATGCAAATGTTTTTAGGTTATGTCACTGCTCACAGGTCCCGGAATGTGTCCTCCAATATACGAAAACAGGGGTAACAGGGACGGTGACCAACGGTGAAAAATTACTTTGTAACACCTATGTTGAGTGCAAAAAACTTTCATGAATGGAGAGATAAGGTAAAATATGAACTGATATCTTACGAACCTGGTGTATGGAAACTAGTATGTGATGGCTACTGCAAAGATTCTCCCTCTTTGTAAGAACAACAGTGTAATGCTAAAGAAAAATGTGTGATGTATAAAAATCTTCATAATAAGGATCTTGATACAATCATAAATTTAACTTCTGCAAAAGAAATTTGGGATAAATTGCATTCTCATGCATGGAGAGGCTAGCAGTAGCAATGCAGAGAAAGAAAAGAGAAAGAGGAAGGAGAAAAAACCTTGTCAAAAGGAAAGTGTTCAGTTATATGAAACCTCTACCTGTGTGAATGTACCTGGCCCTCATGAAACAAATCAGATGAAAATCAAGCTAGGATTGACTTATCATTGGCTAGTATAGAAATATTGAAGAATGAAAACAAAGATTTGAAGAAACTAGTGCAGATATGTGATGAGAAAGATCAAGGGTATAAGGAGGAAATTGTTAGCCTGAAGACACAACTTGAAGAAGCAAGGAGACTATAAGAGGTGATGAGCAGTAAATTCAAGGAGAGAGACCTACAATGTAAAATATTAGAAATTGAGGTCGATTCAAGTAGAAGTAAGTTAGAAGAAAATAATAGGTTGTGTAAGCAGCTAGAAGAGGACCTTGCCTCCATGAAGAACTCAACAAAGGAAACCATTAAAGATGATAATGAAGCAGCTCTAAAAGGACCTACATAATAAGGGTCTAACAACAACATGCTTTGTAAAGAAAACAAAAACAAGCAGCAATATCAAAAGCCAATGAATGAGTTGAAAAAGTTCGGAAGATCTCAAAGGAGATTCTTTGCTCCTGAGAAACATCAAATGCTTTTCTTGCCATGAACATGGACATGTGGCAGCAAATTGTAAGAACAAGAAGATCAAGACTATTCAACAAAACATGCAACAATAAGAAGGTACTATCCAATAAGAAAACAAAGGAGAACACCAACAACCAGGTACATAAACTCTTTCTATGGTTACTATTATATGTGTCATGAATTTGGACATAAAGTGGTTGAATGCAAAGTGTATATGAAGAAAAACATGAACGCAAAAATAAACACATCATTTTCTCTACTTTTTGGCCATACAAGATGTTTTGTGTGTAATGATATTCACCACAAAGCTAAGGATTGTAAGCTACCATATATTCTAAAGACCACTAGACAGAAGATGGAAGCAACTTCAAGAAGAGAAAACTATGAAAGAAATGGAAACAAAAGAAAACAATCTATGAAAGTGTGGAAGAGGAAGAGAAAGGAACAACTTGTTACTTCAATACCACAATGAAGGCATCATGGTTTCAAGGGGAGCTTCTCTAAGAAGCAAGGCAATCATCCAATGAGTGTTAAAAGAACAACAACATCGTAGGGGGAGAGAAGCCCATAAAATGTTCTAGTATGTGTTGAAGAATCTATGGAAAATTAAGTTAATAAGATTCTTCTTGCCATGATAACCATTAGCGAGGTATTTTTAACTTTTCTTAATAGCACAATCTTCGCTTGTTATTATTAGAGTGTGCCTTCTCAATTCATCAAATAGTTACCAAAACAAAGGAGACAAGAACACAAGATGTTGGCTTTTTGCTAGGGCCAAAACCTCTCACTCTTTCAGAGGAAAACCCACACAAAATTCTTCTTATAGAGATTCGAATTGACGAATACCAAGACCATGACACTTGACCTATTAGGCCACTCCAAGACCAAGACACAAATCCTCTTCTTTGTCACTTCTGAGATCATCATCATCACTACTACTTCACCGAGGTCGTCATTACTGTACCTTCACTGAAATATTCATCATAACAATGAGATCATTACTGTTGTAGCATTGCTACACCATCACTGAGATTTTCACCTTGTAACTATGTATCCATCAAGATCATAGCTATGTCTATACCGATATTATAATTGAATCTATGCTGAAATCATGACCACATCAAGAAGTATGCTGAGACAGAGTGTGTCACTATGAGATCTCCTCATCACAAATATACTAAGACCGTGACTGTGTTTTCTCCTTGCATCGAGATCTTCATCATCATAGATATGTTGAGACTTCCTAGTATGTTGCGACAATGATTATGTTCTCTCCTTGTACCAAGATCTTCATCATCATATATATGTCAAGACTATAAGGAGATAGGTCTGAGAAACATAACACAAAATCTCTAAGATTTTTACAATACTTACCCATTGTAATTACCACCAAAGTTGCAGAGGTGTCCAAGATCATGTACTCCATTGTACGCATCCGAAAATTACAAAAGAATCCGAGTTTTACACCTTTCTATAATGCGGATCTTACACACCTATTTATAGTGATTAGTCATGCATATAATCCGACATGACTTCTTTTTATATCATTTGGAGGCCGACATATTCAAGAGGGATTTTTTTGGGTCCCTATAATACTAGTGATTACCACATTACTATTGTAGTTGTACCCCTTATTAATATTGTTGTGCCGCTATTGTCCCCATATTGTTATTACTGTGCCCCATAGAATCCCTCTATTGTTATTTTTGTGGCTTTATATTATTATTGTTAGGTCGGCTGGGTTATATTGTGACTCCTTAGACTCCTATATATAGAAATGAGGTTTTCTCATTTGAATCATCAAAGAATTGTTCATTTATGTAATGTAAAGGAGGTTGCCCCCTCGAAGAGGCTGAATTTTAAGGTGTTGATCTATATTTTCTATCTTTTTCTTGATTTGGTTTCATAACAAATTTTGCTTGTCTTTGGAGGGCTTATACATATTTATAGACTTGAATACATTAAACATAGGCTCAAGACAAGCTTCTTCATATGAAATCGACTCTTTGACTCGATAATAAATCCTAAGGCTCTCAATGGGAGCCACTAACAAGTAAACATCTTGCTTATGAAACCCATGCAGCAAGGCATACAAAAATAATTTTATTCCTTTTATTTCATTATTTACAAAGATCATGTCATTATGAAGACCGAACCTAGTTACCCTTTCTTCAATAGCATGGTAAGATCAAAGTTATATGTTTCCATAAAAGCTTTGCTTATGGATTAGCAAAATTTGAAAAGAAAAAAAAAAAAAAAAAAAGTAGGAGGAAGAAGAAGAAAAATGAGGAGGGATCGCACATAAAGGCTTTATAGGCCTTGCAACTAATTCTGAAGAAATGGTAAAAAAATTCAGATATATATAAGGCTTCAGCTCACTGTGGGGAATATTTTAGGTTGAAATGAAATCCCCTGCGGTGCTCTAAATTCAATATCAGTACTAGTTGAATTGAAACATTTCAATTTTCTAGTCAGCTTCTTCAACCAATTGGAGTTTACTAAATTCAAGGCCATATGATAAAATTGTCAGACAATAGTGTCATACACAAAGCGTTATGGAGAACGTGTTGACAATTGCACAGATTAACAATGAAAAATTCCATGAAATATTTTCATACATGACGGGAGCACATTGCTTTAGAGTTCTAAGAGCGTGAAAGATGGTTAAAAGAGAGGATTGAAAACTTGAGTCTGATGGTTTTATATTCAGCCATGGATGAGAGAGAAAATTGTTTCAAAACAAAAACCCATTGTGAAACCTAGTGCCCATGTTTTGTGCTGAAGGAGATTACAAAGGAGGAGTTTAATCAGACTAGAAAAGGACCTTTGAGTAACCTAGTTCTGAGAGGAAAAATAGGGATTTTCCATCTCATTTTTAGAAATTATGTGAAGAGAAGGAATCAAATACACAGAACTTTTCAAATGAATCTGGAGTTGCTCTTGATCAAGCATTCCCAATTGACAATTTGGATGTATCTAGTTTTTTGATGGAATATTATTTTCTAGATGCAAGTGATTATGTTCATGTAACAAGTCGAAAGATAAAATCTTCAATAGAGAACATGTCTTTAAATGAGATGAGGGACAATATTAGGACTTGGAATGTGAACACGAAAATCTGAGGAAAATTAAGAACTATGAAATAGGCAATTTGAAGAAATGAATGTTGACAGATCCATGTCAGCAAGTGATCTAGAATCGTGTTAAAGATAAATCATGCAAAGGTTGTTCGTTATATTGGTGGGCGTAATATGATATGATGACATTGATATATTTGGAAAATACGTTACTAATCCATTGTGTAGCATTGATGCATATTTGTAGGTGTTGGCAGCATTGAAGAATAGGAATTTAATGCACAACATTCATTATATTGGAAAATGCAATGAATACATGGCATAAAACATTGAAGAAAAGATTCATGCCATTGAGGATGTCAGTGTATGCCAAAAATTGCGAGAGAGAAGGAAAAATTAGACATGTTTTATAAGTTGTACTACAGGTGCGTTATGGTGAATTAGAAAAGTGTTATGGTCAGAGGAACATTATGTTAAACTAGAAGGTTTGTTACATAGCCAAAGGCATGCCAGAGGCCACACAGACGCAGGAGGCTCATATCTTCAAGACAAATATTCTAGGTTTAAGTAAAGAGGACATCAAAACTCCAATGGACTAGTGCCAACAAGTATTATTAATAAATTGTGCATTGTCAAAGGAGTAACTAGTGAGAGAAAATAATAAGCTTCATCATTTCAAAAGCCTACATGACAATTTCTCTTCATGGTTCTAGTTCTCCTAATAATGCTAGACTCCGAATATGAAGAGTTGAAACACCCGCTACCAAAAGGGATCCATACCATGTGGATAGCATTTAAGGATTCGATTCACTAAAATGAAGCGTGGAGGTGGAGATTTGACGTAGGTTATACAACTGACTCCATTAGAGCAGCGTAAAGTACATGTTTTGAATGTGGCATTTGGAAATTCATTGAGTGTGTTTTTTTCCTTTTCCAAGAAAACACTGCACCTTGATATTTTGAAATCAAAGGATGCATGCAATGCAAAAATAGGGATATACATATTGTATTGACATCAAGTCCAGTTTTCATCAATTGGAATATTAGAGTGTCATGTTGGCAGCATATGGAGTGTCCAGTTTTCATGCATGGCACTTGATATATGGAGTGTCGATATGAATTGACTGTGGAACATTGTGTTGGAGTTATTTATATTGTTGAAGTGGACATCTAAAGCACCTAAAACAAATTTGCATCTTGTTACACGAGGAGAATAATATGAGATCATTTCCAAATGAATTTTGCTAGCTATCATCTTTGAAGCGATTTGAGTTAATAAATGCTTGGAAAATGAAGTCACTGCCAGATTTAATTGGCAATTTGGTCAACCTCGAACACCTAAATCTATCGTGATCACACAATTTGGAGAGGCTTCCAACTTCCTTCGAAGATTTAATTAATATTAAATATCTTGATCTAACAGGTAGTGATAATTTGATTATCTCGACAAAAACCCATGGAAATATCTTGGAAAAGCTAGCTGAAAGGGTGGTGTGGTGAGTATAATTGGCCACGTACGACCACAATGTTCTGTTGTTTCAATGTTCTTCCAACAATGTTCATTTAAATTGGCATTAAGATCTCCAAAAGTGACCACGCATGATTATATAATCCTTGGCATTCTCATTTTCTTTCTAATTAGGTTCTTGGCAACATTGAGTTGGAAAATGCATTGTTATTGCTCCAACAAAATGAAAACAAGAGGTGGAAGATGATATCATTGGCATCGACTCATCCCTTGCAAATGCCTTTCGACACATTCTATTGCACAAGAAAGTTGTTAGGTCTTGTTTCAATGTTCATATTAAATTATTGACATGTGTTGGTAGCGTCATATGCTGGAAGGAAGGTTATTAATGCAAGAGTAAAACACAAGGCAGATAATCATATTTGGTGCTATATATCAACAACTATTTGACAACTTGCAAATTGTATCACTCTCGCATGATCTAAAGTGATTGAAGGCAACTTGCAAAATTGTATCACTCTCGCATGATCTAAAGTGATTGAAGGCAATATTATCGAATTTTCAGCCTTCCATGCTCCAAGTATGTTAAAAGAATAATTATAATTATTCTTTGTTCATGTTGCAGATTGACTATTACAGGTATAATTAATTATTGTTCGAATCTGGCGAAATCCTTAACATCTCGGCGCTTTGTATAGCTTCCTTGTGTGTGGGTTCTCTTCAGATGCAGATGAATTCATTATATGGCCATGAACTTGTGCATCTTATGAAGGAGAACCCTAAACAACATTTCCTTCTTGATTGCTTCAGTGTGGCTGCTTGATCCTAGTAGTGGTGGTGGTTATGTGTAAAGGAGTTCAATACTTGAATGAAATTAACAATTGGTGGTTGTTGCATTCTAATTCTAAGGAAGGTGCTCTCGTAGAAGAAAACATGTGTGGTATTTGATTGAGGTTTATGAGGTGGTTTTGCACACTAATCCGATCCATAGAGGAGGTGGCCAAATTATCCCAGCGATTGGAAGGGTTATGTATGCATCTCAGCTTACTGCCAAACCACAACTTCTTGAGCCAATATATCTTGTTGAGATTCAGGCTCCTGAGAATGCCCTTGGTGGTATTTATGGTGCATTGAACCAGAAGAGAGGCCATGTTTTTGAAGAATTTCAGAGTTTAGGAACTCCACTATACAACATCAAGGCATATCTACCTATTTTTTAACCATTTGGATTCTCAAGTACTCTTGATGCTGCAAATTCTGACGAGGATTTCCCTCAATGGTTGTTTGAGCACTCGGATATGATGGATCTGATCCATTGGAATTTGGTTCCTGAGTTGGGCAGCTTTTGACTAATATCTGTAAGAGGAAGGGTCTTAAGGAGAGTATGACTCCCTTGTTAGAGTACAAAGACAAGTTTTAGTGCCTTGCTATGTTTTCATGTTGGATGTTGTCAAGATTGAGGAACTTTCATGAGTATTAAAATATAATTTTATGTGTTAGGACTAGTTAATTTATGTTATTCAAAAAATTGTATTAGTATCCAAAGCGTATGCATTATGAAATGCCAACAACATGATATATGAACTCATGATACCTTGTTGTATCTGGTGTCCAATACCCTATGGGATATCAAGGGGCGGTAATGGGTTCAACCACACTGCCTGATTGACATGGTTTTGTTGGACCAACAATGGTTATTTGGTTTTAACACGGTAGGCAAGTTGTCAATTTTGTTAATGATCCTACTTTTAATGATCTTGAATGGGTTGGGATTGTATATAAACATGTCCTAGGAATTAAAGTACATTTTTGTGGAATATTTTAGGAATCCTCACACATGTAGAATTCTAATTTCTCAAATTAAGGATGTTGTTAAATACACTCTTGAAATGGATCTATTGTCTTGGGGACTTAAGCTTTTGGAGTTGCAAAAATCGAGCGTCTCAAACACACATTCAAGAAGATTGTTTAGGGGTGTTGAAGCCTTTGTTGATTGCCTTTTTTTTGGTACTTAAGACTTTGGAATAAAATCTAAATCATTGGTTTGAATCATCACACATGAGAGTCTTATTCCTTCTTTAATATTTTTCTTTAAAATGGCTTTAATACTATCATTTGGTATTAAGTATGATGCATTTTTTTAATATCAAGCAGTGCTAAATATAATGCATTTCTCATGCATACCATGTTTTCCTTACAAAGTACAATATTCTTTCTTTCAGAGTGTTCTCACAATAATAATTTTCACCGCTCTTACAATGTTTATATGTCATAGATAGAAGCTTTCACTTTGGAGCAACATTCATTCAATATGGAGGAGCCCTAATAAGCCATTTGGAGTAGCATTCATTCAATGATAGTGTCACAATTGTTTATACAAAATAATACATTACAGGTTATAAAGCATTAATGCAATGATGACAACTACATTGAGGTCTCTTTTACAGGCTACAAGACATTTGTAACCCCCTTGCCATTGATGTCAAAGGGGGAGGTAATCAGAGGAAGGAAGACACTACTCAAAATGAAAGGAGGAGGACAAGTGTGTTTCCATCAATGCCAAAGGGGGTGATTGTCGGCATTATTGCCATTGATGGCAAAGGAGTAGCACAAGACCAACAAGGCACGACATAGAAGTAGCACAAGACCACAAGGCAAGAAGCAACAACAAGATATGCAGAAGCATGGCAAAGGAGAAAAACAAGGAAAAAAAGAAAAGAAGCAGCAAGGTATGCAGGAGCAAGGGACAAAGGAGCAATAACAAGGTATGAAAAATCATGGCAAAGGAACAACAAAAGGAACAAAAAGAAAAGGAGAAACAAGGTATGCAAGAGCAAGGGACAAAGGAGAAACAGATGCATTGATGGGCCAAGGAGTAGCAACAAGGTATGTAGAAGCATGGAAAAGGAGCAACACAAGGAACAACAAGAAAAGGAGGAGGAAGGTATGCAGGAGAAAGGGACAAAGGAGCAGCAGATACATTGATGGTTTGGTAGAACATTGATGTGGCATGTTGATGGCTTGATGCTTGGATAATTTTGCAGAGATTTTTTAATGAATAATTTGTGGTGAAACTAATTTTTTGGTAAGCTAAATTGTTTTGGTGCAAAGGACATGCTCCATGACAGGAAAGGAAATACTCCATGATAGGAAAGGCAAGACTCCATGACAGCAAATGCAAGACTCCATGACAACAAAGTCAAGATTCCATGACAAAGAAAGAAGACAAGACTCAAGGAGTTTAAGGCAATGCCATGAAGAAAATATGAATTTGAACATATAGATGGTTGTGGAGAGTGAATGTTGCATACATATGCTTGCATTATTTTCATATGTTGTGTGCATATTGTTTAGATTGGATAATGCTTGCATGTGTTGTGGTGGTATAATGTTGTTTTTGGAGCTATGTTGATATTGAGGCACCTAATCATTATAGATGGTTGAAATAATATGTGTTGGAGCATATATTTATTTTATAATATTCAAAATATGAAGAGTTTGGAAACAAATGAGTGGAAGGCAAAGAGTCAAGCCTATTCACTTCATATTCCTATGTGGAATACAAACAACCATCAAATTATCTTTATAAAATAAGTTATTTTGGAGTGAAAAAGGAGGTTAGAGAGTGGGAGAATGAGTGAGAGTTGATTGAGGTATTATGCAATAGTTTCCTAGCACATATGAAGCTAATATGAATAAGATTTGAAGGGAATAAGAGGCAGAAATGAAGATGGAGATATGCATAATTTATGACCAGGTAAACCAACACACTGTTGTTCCTTATTTATACAGGAGGATTATGGTCTCCTTTCAATTAGTGGCTTGATAAACATCAAGTTGGAGCCTATTGAGGTAGGAGCCTCCTGTGCGTTGTAGCCTACAGAAAACATATGCGAATTGGAGCTTCGTTGCATGTTGTAGCTTGCAGAAATTTGAGGTAGCAGCCTCCTGTAGGTTGGAGCCTATAGAAAATCAGATTTAATAAGGAGTAGGAGCTTAACTTTGCATCACAACAATAATAAAATCGTGGTTTTCTCCCTTTATGGGTTTCCACATCTATCGTGTGTCAATATGTGTTCTTATTATGTGTTCACGTGATGTTTTGGTTTGCTTATTACTTGTTGTTCACATATTCAATATGTTGGTCATATTTGTTAAGCTGATCATGTAATGTTTTAGTTAATGAGTTTAAAGAAAATAATTCTAATTTTGATGAATATGTTAAACTGATTCACCCCACCTTTCAGTTTAGTTAAGTTTTCATCAATTCTATGTCTTCCTTATTTGCTACATTTTCCAAGGATGGAAAATACCTTTAGTTTGGGGGGACATATTCATTACACTATTTGTCGATCCTATATTTTATAACCTCATATATTGTTGACCAACATGTTTTTCCCAATTTAAATTTGTTGTTCTTATAAACACCTTGATTGACTTCCATAATGCATCGGTGGTTTTCATATGAAGCATATATTTCTAAGACAACTACCATGTGGAGGATGTTCCAAATAATTTTGCATCCATAGAAACATAAATTTTCAATAAGTTGTCCATAATTTTGTGTTTGAATATACATAACCTATTTAAAAAGCATGTTTTGCACAATAGTTTCAACCAAATGAGGCTTAAAAGATTGAATGGTTGATGCACGCATTACCGAATCATTATTTGGAATGTATTCATATGGTTGAATTTTCAAGATCATTCTTTGTTGCAGTAAGAAGTAGAGTAAAAAGGGAAGTGTTGTCACACAAGAACCAACACTTGCAATATTTATGGTTGTCACACAAGAGCCAACGCAAGGTGGCATGAGGACATGCAACACCTTTAGTTGGGAAAATGTTGTCACCCAAATACATATTTTTACCAACCTTTCACTTCACTTTTAAATCATATTTCTCTTTCCCATACCCTTACATTAAACTATTTTCATGATTACATCAGGTTTAGACTTATTATTTTTCAATGCATCGGTTTTAGTGTTTTTGAGTGAATTTATGATTAGATATTGGAAAAATAACATGTGTTCACTTATATATGAAAGTGGGATGAGTTTCATGATGTTTGTAGGTGTATTTGAAGACTTAAACAAAGTCATATTTGACCACCAAGCCTCGAATTAGATTTTCTTCTTCAACCCCTTGAAGATTTAATGAAGATTTGGGAGATTCCTTCAAGCATACTTCATGAAGAATAATCATGGAAGTTTTGATATTTCTTATCAAAGATATTAGATATTTGTGAGAGAATTTGTAGAGAAGTTACTTGCTAAGTGTTATCACATGGTTGTAACCACATGAAACATTTGTGGATTTAGGAGAGATTTGTGGACTCAAATATTTTTTAGTTATCTCAAGTTTATGTATAAATAGAAGTGCCTCCTCCATTCCAAATGGAGGACTCTTGGGGAATGTATCCAACTTATGATGGAATAGAATAAAACTTCCTTTTACATAAATTTCCATCCTATAGCTTTAGATGTAAATTGATTTAATGTAGTTTGTGAATTTATGGAATAGTTTTTCACTTTTCTCTTAGGAGAATTGAGCTCGCTCCAAATGGATCAAGGAAGCATTTTATTTCATTATAAATAGTTGTGAATATTGGTTTGATTTATATGTTGGGTTATAATCTTGATTGTTGATAGGTCCTGTGAAATGTTACGAAGAGATCTCCTATAAGGGAGCTTAGTGTTTTCTTGCCTACATCAACTAAGTCATGTAACTCGTCTTAATGATTTCTATAGGTTTATATGCTTTATTGTTTTCATTAGGAATACTTTATAATTTTGAATGTTGATGGGTCTTGTGAAACATTATGGAAGGACATCCTGTAAAGGAGCTTAGTGTTTTCTTGCTTACAACAACCAAGCCTGCTTAGCTCAGAGTCAGTTGCCTACTCCTACATATAACTTGTTGGCATCATCACAAGCTTACAAGTATCCCTTGTTGATAATTTAATGAAAGCGATTTAAGGAATTGAATTGCCCAATGCCCATCTTCCATATTGGAGCCAAACCCTTGTTGGGCTTTTTCTGGGTTTTGTGGATGATTTGGTGGGTGTGTTTCGAGGGTGATATAAGCATTTTCTAGACCAGACCATCCTCTTCTTCAACTAGTCTACAATAGATTATCCAAGGGACAATGCACATTTTCATTTTGGGCCTTACTTCATTTGGGTTAGAGAGATATTTATGGGTTTTTCTTTACTTTCAAATAGAGTGTAGGTTCTATTGTCCCATATCATTTTATTTGCTCAGATTGATGATTAATAAAATGGATCAATGATTTCCAAAGATTGTTGTGTTATTTTGGCTATTTATTAGTTACTATTTTTTGTTTCAAGTCCATCTATGTTACTTACTACATTTTCCCAAAAAGGGATATTACATTTGGAATTTCATCATCAAATGTTTTTTACACAACTCTTTTGGCTAATGTGGTCCTAACAAACATTGTCAATTATTATTTATATTTAACTGTAAATATTTTGGAAGTATTGGTTTTGGGGGAAAAGACTAAAGTTTGTTGGAAGATGTAAATCTTAATATATGTTATGAATAAAGTATTATTTTACTTTTTTTTTGTTATTTTGAAAATACAAGAGGATCCACCACATGAGAAGTTAGGCCCCAACTGTTAGGAAACAATTAAAAACCATTTGTATTCCATCAAAGAACAATGGGCATAAAATCCTCCAACTTCTAGGAATGAGGTCCACACCACCAGAATGATCATGACTGGAGAGAAATATCATGAATGGAATATTATTTAGAAAAAAATATTGTGGGAGAGAAAGGAAATTTGTAAATAACTTCAAGTTTTCAGAGGGAGATAAACACTAGACCTGCATATATAAATATTTTATACCAGATATAGAAGGACATTGTTAGGGCTTGAGGAGGAAAAATTAAAGTTACTGATTTGTTTCCTAATAAAAAAAGGTCTGAGGCTCAAGGGGGAATTTTTGAAGTAAGCAATTCATTGGTTGGGAGTAGTGTGGTTATTCCTATTATATTATCAAAAATACAAATAAGTTTTTTGAATTATCTAATCATGTGTTGTCGAGAACTTGAGTTGTATATATTATTTTTGTTGCTGATGATGATGATGATGGTGGTGGTGGTTAACGTCCACTGAGACCAAATTGGTCTATCGGACCTATACTTTCTTAATTTCTAATTGTCTGGCTCCTTGTCTTTCTTGGCGAGATTGGTGATGTAGCTTTCTTTTTCTTCTCTACAGTCTTCCAACTTTCTTTATCTTGCATCTCCTTCATCTCTTCTAGTTCTTGGGACATTGGTGTTTCTTAGCTTCGCGATCTATTGTGTTCGTCCTTTTGAGATAGTCGGAGAAGAAGTTTGGTCTAGGAGATCTGTTTTGCTGTTAAATGAAGATTTATTTTCCGCGTTATTCGAAACCGCATAACTGTCGATGCTTGAGGGGTTGTTAAGTTCACCTTTTTGTTGTTGGGCGGGGCTTTCCCTCTTCTCGTCTTGAGAATTGTTTCTATCTTGCCCGATTGCTTGTGATTCAGAGTTTTCTCGAGAGTATTCTTCTTGGATGACCGTGTAGTGCTATGTGATAGACAGGGATGATTGTAAAATTCTTATAGAGTAAAAGGTTATTTCCCTGGAAAAGTTTAAGTTTTTTATTTTTATTTTTAAGTCTATGAAAATAATCTTGCATTTATTGTTAAACAAAAGGTAGTTACTTAAATTGTGAAATAATGTCTTACCAAAAGTAAAAAAATATGTTTTCAGTGAGGGAATTTGTACACACATATGTATATGAAAAATATGATAGGGTTAGCATGAGAAAGGGTTAAATTGAGGAAAAATGAGCTCTCAAATTATCCCTTAGCCAACATGCAATCCCTGCCTTGTGACAAAATCCTTCAAAAAGTTAGAATATTAAACCCCAAGAACCAAGAGTTGTGTGGTCAAAGTTTTTCATATAAGGACTATCATTGATTGATTGATATATATGCATAATAACTAAGAACTACAAGTAGGAAAACCCCAAGATAATTATGTATAAGACTTGAAGGTAAATACATACATAAATATTTATATTCATCTCTCTCTCTCTCTCTCTCTCTCTCTCTCCTCTCTCTCTCTCTCTCTCTCTCTCTCTAATATATTATATATATATATATATATATATATATATATATATATATATATATATATATATATATATATATATATATATAATAAGCGTAGAGTTAGCAGAGTCAGATGAACAATGAAGTGAGACTTCTGAACATTTCCATCGCCTATGCAATATTTACTCAATTAACCTTTTAAAGAATTGGATTAATAAACCCAACACCAAGAGTCAAGCACCAATACCTCGGTGATTCAAAGCTTTTGTGGTGGGATGTAATAAACTATTATGAATAAACGTTTTATGTGTGCAAATTCCATATTTTTAACTCATTACAACAAACTCTAGTGAGTATTCAAGAAATTAAATGTATAGAATAATCTTCACAAGAAGTAATAGTAGAACTAAGATATAATAAGTAGTTCCTTTCTATGGAATTCATCTAAGAAAGTGAACCAAAACGAATTCATTCAAGTACAATAAAATCAAGATAACATAAGGAAACCAGATGTAATAAGTTTACTTATATCTAGGGACGAGATTCTATTCTAATGTATAAATCAAGCCAATGAAAATTAAAAGGAAGGGATTTTCCCACCTAGTATGTATAATATTTTATAGGAGATAGATTGCTAAAAAAATATGGCATACAAATATAACCTTTAGTAGCTATTTTCCATTAAGGCAACTTATTGGAATAATAAATTCCAAAGAATAAATATATCCTTGCAAAATTTTAAAGTAAAGTAGGAATAGTACATATGTGAACGTAGACAGGTTCAATTTTGCTAAATAAAGTTAAAAATAAAAGCATAAATGAAAAACAAGAATGGTTATGGCCACGACCATTTTGGTCCTGTAAACAACACTCTCTTGAGATAGAGATTAATCCTATAGAGAAGAAGGGAATGAGGGTTACATAACCCTAGATACCTGGTTGATGTCTGAGCTAGAAAAAATAAAAATAAAAATAATAACGTTAAAAGAAATCTTGGAAAGAGTAGGCACACACTTGCGACAAACAAGGCAAGCTACATTAGAAAGTTATATCATAGACATAAATATTATTCTAGAAATTAATATCATAACCCGAGTATGATCCTTGTGTTGCATCGAACTCTACCGCTGTGCACAAGTAATGTTAGAAGAATTGAGAGCTGAGCGAATCTTAAGAAAATTGGAGTAAACTTTTCATGAAATCTAAGATCCATTATATATTAATACCCTTACCATGGATGGAATGATTGAAAGGCAGATAAACTCAGTGAATTGTTGGCATACACCATGTATAAAGGAAAATACCTAAATTAAAGGAGTGGAGGGTTTAACAAAAGGAAAACTTGTAAAAAAATAAATAACTGGAATTCAGCATAGTAGTTTGAATAAATAGGAAATTATACAATATCATTTAAAGTAATCACTTCTAATTAGTGACAAGAGGTAGGAATGAGCTCTCGAGGTGTTTAAGCAATCAAGAACAAAGCCAAAATAATTCAAACGAGGTTAAATAACCCCTTGGAAAAAGGTTGGAGGTAAGTGACCTGAGGAGAAACTTCCCATTTCCTTGAAAGAATTGCTTGAGGTAATTACAAATTAATCCTGCGAAAATGAAGTTCAAAATTAGGGAAGAAATCTATGGTGAATAAATTACCCTAAAAGTACTAAGAAATGAAAATGCGCCAGATTACCTGTAGCCATTGAAGCGTAAAAACCTTCAAAGGAAGAAGTTATAGCAATAAGACTACTTGATTCACAGTGTAGAAAGGATAACAAGTTGTGACCCAATGAGTTTGAAGGAAAAATTGAGGCATGGATAAGGCAAAAACTTAAAACAAAGACCAAATAAAAACCTAATTGAGTTGTAGGGATATTCCCTCAAAGAGCCAGAGTGCAAATCTCCATAATTAAATTAGTAAAGGATCATCTAAACCATAGAACTCATGTTGTCCTCATGAAGAAACAAATGTTTCCACTCAGATATAGTCACATAGTTAGGTCACGTTGTTTAAATATAAAATAATTTACGTTATCATAACTTGCAAGGTATATTTTACTTGTGTGGGAGGGATGAGAGCCAAAGTGAACTACATTAACATAAGAAGATCATTCATAGAGAGCTCTCCTTTTATTCATTGATATCATATATGGATTTATTTTTTTACCATAATATACATAAACCTATGAAAATGTTTAACCTAAATAAATAGAACTCTGGAAATATAAGGAAGGGGGGAAGTTAATAAACGAATAGAAGGATACATGTTACATACTCATTGTTTTGGTTCCGCAATATAAGAGAAGGTTGTGGAAAACTACAAATTCAGTGTATATGTATATTTAGATATTTGGTTTTATTAGAAAAATGAAAATAAAAATATGTTTTGTTTCAAAGATCTTAATGGGATATTATTGGATGGGATATTGAGGTACATTACATTTGTATGGTGGGCATGCTTACTAACCGAGATTTCCAAGCTCTCCATAAGTAGGCCAAGAAATTTCATTTTGCGAAGATTGATAACTCCTCTCGTATGGAGCACATTAGCATGACAATGTTTTAACATTGGCATCTTCGTTGTTACATCCCTAGTGAGCTCTTTTTTGAGTGAAGTCATCATGCTATAAATCACTCATATTAAATTATATAAAATGTTTATTGGTACAACAATTTTCTTTTTGTTTTCCTAGTTATGTGAGTCTAAGATGACCCGCACACCTAATTTTTTGTTTGAGTAGCCACGACCCAAGGGAATCTAAGCCATCAAAATCACCTGAAGATCGCATTTGTCCTAGGCCACACCAACCTTTAGCATGGTTGGGATTTTTCCCACAAATTTTTGAACCAATGACCTTCACATCATGGAGTGCATGAATAGACACACTATCACCATCTGCTCTAGTCTTGTGGGCCTTATTGATACAATAGTTAGAGTTTTAAAAATATATATATTTTAAACAATCACTTGAAAATGTTTTTATATTTACATAGGTGATCCAACATTTTTCTATGATAGTCTTCCCTATCTAAGATAACAACTGCCCCACCCTTGTCATATTTGAGAATAAAAATGTTAGGGATATTGTTCAGAGTCTTACGGGCTTCGAAATCGGGCTTTCTAATGTTTCTCTTAATAGGTTCACCTTTTCTAAGAACAATATCACAATCCTTCCTAATGACATATTTTATGTTATCTAGTAAGCTCCTAATTCCATATTCAACGCCACAAATAATATCCTCCATTGGGATTTTCCTCGGAGTACTTAGTATTATAATACATATTTTTCTTAACTAATTAATTATGTTCCTTGACTTTTTTGGCAATTACTTTTATCTCGTTCTATTTTTATTAATATTTAATTTTTTCTTTGTAATATTTAATTTATTTTTGGTCCTTTCCTATCCCTTATTATTTTTATTTTCATTTTTACATATAATCATTTTATTGTTATTTCTCAATACAGCTTGAGTGGGCCTAATGGTTAAGAGCATGTGTTTCCTCCTAAGAGGTCACAGGTTCAAAACCAGAGGGCGGGTAGAGTATGTATGCTTCGTAGACTTAGCAGTCAAATCGCTGAGCGGAGGTGGGTCCCCTTGTCCCACAAACAAGGGGGTCTCATACACAATTTGGTGTCTGGCTTGGCTTGACCTTAAAAATGGATATTATTATTTTATTATTATTATTATTTTTATAAATAATTTAATAATTGGTAGGTTCCTAAACATTACATTTAATGATTTCTCTGGAACTCATTGATTATGTTCCTTCTTGACTTCTTGTAATTTCTTCTATCTTGTTTTATGGGTATTATTCCTTTTTTTTGTATTATTTAATTTATTTTTGGTCCAGATTCTTTATTTAATTTATTTTTTCATTTTATTATATGATTCTTTTAATATTATTTTAATTAAAGTTCTTTATTTCTAAAAAAAAAAAAAAATTGTTTCATAGGCGTTACATTAAGAAACGTTGAATATAAATTGACATATTGTTAATACATTTTATCACTGTTATGATTTAACCTTTGGAATTATTTTTTCTTTACATCTCTACCCTGTTTAATTGCAGGATTGGATCAGACTCTCCATCTTAGTCCCGATGACGAACCACATTGGGTGGTTTGAAACATGTAGACTAAATAATTGTGAATGTCATTTTACCATAAAAATTTCTTTTAAACATGGAAATTCACTTAGAATTTCACCATGTGGCAAGGCAAGTGTTCCCTATTATTGCTTGGGATTGAGGCTAGCCATGGAGTGGCAGGCTCAATGATTTTGACTTGTCCTCGCAAGTTGGGCATAGCTTCTGTCATTACCTATATTGTGGTCGAGAGTTACAAGAGAGGAGTGTTGATTTTTTATAGCTTGGGAGGTACTCCAAGCCCTATGGTTCAAGGTTTGGAGGTTGAAGCACCACAATAGGGAATTGTGGGCTTGGAACCAAAGGTTTCAGTTTTTCACCAATCGATATTTGGGCCAAAACCATGAGGCATTTTATACATGTGATGGGTGGAGATGATGGAGGATGGTGAAGAGAATCGAATGCAATGAAAATCGTCAAAATCTGAGTTGTAGAAGATGATATATGAATTCTTGAAGATATACTGTGGTCTTGGTTAAGGTCGGCCTAATATTTGGAGACCTTATGACAACTAGACAAGTCATCCTCAAGAAATTCATTGGAGCCACATGTGAGAATATAAATTAGACACATGAGTGAGGTTATTTAATCATTCATAAATGCACCATTCATAGAGATACACTTCTAAAGAAACCACAGTCACTTAAGGACAAGACATGGACAAGAATAGGACTATTTTGGGTTATTTTCATCACCTATGAAGGTCCGAGTAGAGTAGGCATGTTGCAGCTCCTAGATGAGTTCTAGGTTGAATTAGTGTGACTTGAGGATTGATTCATCTCTTCCTTAAGGAGCTACAGGGTGGTTGTAAGTTTCAGTTAGCCACAGATCTGTTTGGACAACAATAAGAAGAGGTCAAGACCTTATTTTTGGGAGCAGTCTAGCTCAGGTTGAAGGAGAGAGGAAGTCGCAGTAGTAGAAGGGAGTTTGGTTGGATTAAAGTGAGAAAGTGTGCATTGTTATCTTTCCCTAACCAGCGACCTTAAGTTGTAACAACATTACACTTGTCAAGAGGGATGTGCAAGTTGTGCTAGGTGGAAGGTTGTCCTAGAGTTTGGACAATTTGTGCAACCTGTGGGATCCAATTGGAAGGCTTGACTTGGTGTTTAGAGGCCTTTCCTAGGAGCAAATTTCACAATGGAGTTGTGGCACTTGTATTGGGCACTTACTTGTCATGGAGAGCAATACGAAAGTATCCAAATTAGCCCTACATCAGCGTGACAAGAAGGACATTGACAATTGTGCTTTGGGTGAAGGATTGAGCCTAATGTGTAGCTATTTGATGGACGAAAGAAGCTACTAGATTTCAAAATTATAACTTAAGGTATTGTCCAACCTAGAGGAGCATATTGGATCAACCTATGTTCATTGTAGCATAAGTGACTTGCAACAGTGATAGTTCGCAGCCCTCCTGGAGTCTCTATGTGTTGTCTCCTGATGGGCTAAGTAGTAGTTAGAGAGTAGATCGAGAGCGAAGTTCCAACAGGACGAGATACGAAATAGAGGTTGTGATTTTGCACTTGAGCAGTGAGATTGTAATTGTATATTGTATTCTTACCATTGGATATTTGAGGGCCATTATCCCTGGTAAGGGAGCCCTATACTATTGTATTACTTAGTTGGTTTAATACAACGAAGATTGGGTTGTTGTACATATTTGTACAATATTTTGTAAAAACTTCTCTATATTTGTGCATATGTGATTTACTTATAGTGTGTCTGAGCTACTTTGAGAGACAATGAATCAAGGGTGCACAAGCAAAGTACAACGTAAGAGGGAGTTGGTCACATTGTAGGTGAAGGGATCACTACAATGTCAAAGTTGCAGGCTAGTCTTTGGTAGGAGGACATGTTGGAATGGTTGTCCAACTATAGTCCATGGAAGGAAAGGATCAAGTTGGTCTTACAAGTCAACAAGATATGGGAGTTTTCCAAGAAATCCATTAAGAAGCTGACTAACCCTAAGGAGATGGAAGTGTATGAAGAATTGGTTACGTAGGTGAGATTGATCATCCTAGATGGTGTGAAGGACTCCCTAATACCACATTTTTCCGGGAAGAACTCCACTCATGAGATGTGGATGTCTCTTCATAATTTGTTCCAGAATAAGAACGAGAACCGGGTACTAGCATTAGAGGACAAGTTGAAGTCCACCAAGATGTTGCAGGGTGAAGGAGTGACTTCATATACGATGAGGTTGTATCAGGTCAAAGATAAGCTTACTACTATTAGTGTGACTGTTTCAAATACTGATATGGCGAGGATTCCCTTGAAAGGATTTACTTCAGAGTGGAATCCAGTCATCAAGGGGATCATTGCCAAGGACAAGTTTCCAGACTAGAATAGGCTATTGGATGGATTCATTTAGGAAGAGTTGCGAGACGAGAATATTCATCCAAAGAAGAGGGCAGATGATGACATGGCACTTACAGTGCGAATGAAGGGTAAGCAGAAGGACTTGAGTAAAGTCAAATGTTTTAACTTTAGTGAGATGGGTCATCTTTTGTTGAGATGTCCGATAAAGAAGAAGATGGGAGATGATGAGAAGAAGAAATGGAAGCAAGTCAATGTTGTTGTTGCTTCTGCAGAGATAAATGCTCTCACCAAGAGGTTGGAGGAGGAGGACTTTGCTATGATCTCTCATTTCTAGCAGGGTACTATGGATGAGGATGGATGGTACGTGGATAGTGGTGCGTTGAAACATATGATAGGGTCACAGGAGGTTTTTGAGACTCTAGATGAATGGGACTTGAAGTTGCACATGTTGTTGGGCAACAAGAGCCACAAGGAGATCCAAGGATCGAGATTTGTGTCATTCTGAATGGAGATAGGACGGGTGATGCAGGTCCAGGATGTAATGTTTGTACTAGGACTCAAATATAAAGTGATATTTGTCTTGATGATCGAGAAGAAGGAGTTTGAGGTCTTATTCCAGGATGGGAAGGCAAGACTTAGACCTAAGGCTCTATCTCCACATGTATTGTGCTTGGAATTAGAGAGCATGGTCTATACATGCCAACAAGAAAGCCTATGGATCATGGTAAGAAGAAGCAGGACAACCAGGCACAGGTGCAAGCTTTAGAGGAGCAGGTATAGGTTCCAGAGAAGAAATTCTAGGTTCCAAAGAAGAAAGTCTAGGTTCCAAAGATTCAGGGAGAGGTGATTTCTAGAGGGAGACTTTGCAGTCCAAGAAGAGCATGTGGTTAGTGGGGAGAAAGGGTGCTCCTGTAGCTACCAAGAAGGAATCATGGAGAGAGTGGAATACCTTTCAAGAGAAGAAGAAGAAGAAGCATGATGCTTCCATTGACACGCACACTTCTGATAGAGGCATACTTCATCCTACTGGGGTTTCTAGAGTTTTGAGTGTCATGAGTTGGGTGAGTGTTGTGAGTAGTGATGATGATGCTGAATTACTTCCTAGTCTTGGAAGTACCTCCCTCGCTAAGAGGGAGTGTTGATTTTTGATAGCATGGGAGGTACTCCAAGCCCTAGGGTTTTGGTTTTGGAGGTTGAAGCACCACAATAGCGCATTGCGGGCTTGGAACCCAAGGTTGCGGTTTTTCATCCATTGATGTTTGGGCCAAAACCATGAGGCATTTTCTACATGTGATGGATGGAGATGATAGAGGAAAACAAGGAGAATCCAACGCAATGAAAATCATTGAAATCCAAGTTGTAGAAGATGAGATATGAATTTTTGAATATATAGTGTGGGCTTGGTTAAGGTTGACCTAATAGTTGGAGACCTTATGACGGCTAGACAAGCCCTCCTTAAGAAATTTGTTGGAGCCACATGTGAGAATATAAATTAGATGCATGTGTGAGGTTATTTAATCATCCACAAGTGCACAATTCATAGAGATACACATATGAAGCAACTGCAGTAACTTAGGACAAGACGTGGAGGTGAATATGACTTTTTTTGGTTTTTTTTTATCTCTTATGAAGGTCTGAGTAAAGGAGAAATCAATTTGCAGCTCCTAGATGAGTTCTAGGCTGATTTAGTGTGACTTGAGGGCTGGTTCATCTCTTCCTTAAGGAGCTGCAGGGTGGCTGTAACTTTTAGGAAGCCACAAGTCTATTTGGACAACAATAAGAAGAGGTTGAGACCCTGTTTTAGGGACAATTCTAGCTCAGGTTGAAGGAGAGAGGAAGCCACAACAATAGGAGTTTGGGTGGATTAAAGTGGGAAAGTGTGGACTATTATCTTGCCCTAACTAGTGACCTTAAATTGCAACATTGTTACACCAATCAAGAGGGATGTGAAAGTTTTATCTGTGTTGAATTTGTGTTAGGTAGAAGGTTGTCCTAGTGTTTGGATAGTTTGTGCAGCCTGTGGGAGCAAATTCGAAGGCTTGATTTGGTGGTTGGAGGCCTTTCCTAGGAGCAGATTTCGCAGCGGAGTTGTGATAGTTGTATTGGCACTTAGTGGTTGGTGGAGGGTAACAAGAAAGTGTCAAAAGTAGCCTATATTAGCATGACAAGAAGGACATTAATAATTGTGCATTAGGTGAAGGATTGAGCCTAATGTGTAGCTATTTGATGGATGAAATACACTACTAGATTGGCAGTTTAGAGCTTAAGGTATTGGCCATCCTAGAGGAGAAGATTGGATCAACCCATGTTCATTGTAGCAGAAGTGACTTGCAATCCTACTAGGTGGAAGCCCTCCTATATTCTCTATGTGTTGTCTCTTGATGTACTAAGGGCCAAATAGAGAGTAAATCGAGAGCGAAGGACCGAAAGGACGAGATACAAAATAGAGGCTATGATTATGCACTAGAGCAACGTGATTGTCATTGTATCTTATATTCTTGTACCATTGGATATTTGAGGGCCATTATCCCTGGTATGGGAGCCCTAGACTGTTATATTACTCAGTTGGTTTAATATAATGAAGATTGGGTTGTTGACATATTTGTACAATATTTTGTAAAAAGTTGCCTATATTTGTGCATATGTGATTTATATTCCACTGTACAAAGTAGCTTTGCTGATATTCTTGGTTTGGTAGCATCAAAGATTTTAAGATTCTATCTTAGACACTAGGGTTGTGGAAATTCAACATGGTTTCAAAGCATGTATAAGCTACTTTGAGAGACAGTGAAACCAGAATGCACAAGTGAAGTACAACTTGAGAGAGAGTTTATCACACTGTAGGTGAAGGGCTCACGAAAATGTATACGTTGCAGGTTGGTCTTCGGTATGAGGACAAGTTGGAAGGGTTGTCCAACTATAGCCCATGGAAGGAAATGATCAAGTTGGTTTTACAAGTCAACAAGATTTGAGATTTTTCTGAGAAATGCATCAAGAAGTCGACTGACCCTAAGGAGCTAGAAGTGTATGAAGAATTGGATACGAAGGTGAGATTTATCATCCTAGATGGTGTGAAGGACTCCCTAATACCACATTTGTCCGGGAAGAACTCTGCTCATGAGATGTGGATGCCTCTTCAGAATTTTTTCCAGAATAAGAATGAAAGCTGATTATTGGTATTGGAGGACAAGTTGAAGTCCACCAAGATGTTGCAGGGTGAAGGAGTGAATATGTATCTGACGAGGTTGTCTCTGGTCAAAGATGAACTTGCTACCATCGGTGTGAATATTTCAGATATTGATATGGTGAGGATTGCCTTCAAAGGGTTTACTCCAGAGTGGAAGCCATTCATCAAGGAGATCGTTGCCACAGACAAGTTGATAGATTGGAATAGGCTGTGGGATGACTTTATTTAGGAAGAGTTGCGAGATGAGGATCTTCATCCGAAGAAGAGGGTAGATGATGACATGGCACTTGCAGCATAAATGAAGGGTAAGCGGAAGAAGGACTTGAGTAAAGTCAAATGTTTTAATTGTGGCGAGATGGGTCATTTTTTGTCGAGATGTCCAAAAAGAAGAAGACATGAGATGAAGAGAAGAAGAAAGGGAAGCAGGTCGTCTGTGTTGGAACTGTTATTGAGATAAATGCTCTCACCAAGAGGTTGGAGGAGGAGGACATTGATATGATCTCTCATTTCTCGCAGGGTGCTATCAATGAGTATGAATGGTACATGGATAGTGGTGCATTGAAACATATGACAAGGTCACAAGAGCTTTTCGAGACTCTAGCTAAATGGGACTCGAAGTTGCACATGCTATTGGGAAACAAGTGTCAGAAGGAGATCTGAGGAATGATATTTGTGCCATTCAAGATGGAGACAAGACGGGTGATGAGGGTCCAAGATGTACTGTTTGTACTAGGAATCAAATATAGCATGATATCTGTCTCGATGTTTGAGAAGAAGGGGTTTGAGGTCTTATTCAGGGAAAATTTTAATAATGAAAAATTATCTTGAACTTTAAAAGCATTGGTGAATCTCACTAGTCCCTAGTATGCAAACTATAAAAATTGTATTCATGTATTTGTAAAAAATTTCAAATTTATAATGATTTTATATGTACTCTCTATATAATGTTGGCGATTTTTAAGCTAAAATAATTTTATATTGTAAAATTTAGGTGGATCATTTTTATAAAGTATGGAAATTGATGAATCTTTTTTTTTGGAAAAATCATGGAAAATTGGCCCACCTACGAATATTAGCCCCTAAAATTTTCCATGGTCTTATTCCAGGATGGGAAGGAAAGACTTAGACCCAGAGGCTCTAGCTCCATAAGTATTGTACTTGGATTTAGAGAGCATGGTCTATACAGGCTAATGGGAAAGCCTATGGATCATGGGAAGAAGAGGCAGTAAGACCAGGTGTAGGTTCTAAAGAAGTAGGTGTAGGTGCAGGCTTTAGAGGAGAAGGTACAGGTTCCAGAGATGAAAGTATAGGTTTCATATACTTAGGGAGAGTCAATTTCTAGAGGGATTTGGCAAGTTCACAAGGAGTCTTTGCATCCCAAGAAGAGTGTGTGGTTAGTGGGGAGAAAGGGTGCTCTTATAGCTGCCAAGAAGGAATCATGGAGAGAGTGGAAGACTTTTTAGGAGAAGAAGAAGAAGTGGGATTATTCCGCTGACAACGACATTTACAAGAGAGGAGTAGTTCATACTACTAGGATTGTTGTAGTTGTGAGCGCCAGGAGTTGGGTGAGTGTTGCAAGTAGTGATGATGATGATGAGTTACTTACCACACTTGGAAGTACCTCCCTCGCTAAGAGGTAGTGTTGATTTTTGATAGCTTAGGAGGTACTCCAAGCCCTAGGGTTTGGGGTTTGGAGGTTGAAGCACCACAATAGGTCATTGGGGGCTTGGAACCCAAGGTTGGGGTTTTTCATCCATCGATGTTTGGGACAAAACCATGAGGACGTTTCTACATGTGATGAATGGAGACGATAGAGGACGACGTGGAGAATCTGAGACAACAAAAATAATTAAACTTCAAGTTGTAAAAGATGAGATATTAATATTTGAATATATAGTGTGGGCTTGGTTAAGGTCAGCCTAATAATTGGATACCTTATGACAGCTAGACAATCCCTCAAGAAATTCGTTGGAGCTACATGTGAGAATATAAATTAAACACATGTGTGATGTTATTTAATCATCCACAAGTGCACCATTCATAGAGATACACTTCTGAAGCAAACACAGTCACTTTATGGACAAGATTTGGAGGAGAATAGGACTAGTTTGGGTTATTTTCATCTCCTATAAGGTCCGAGTAAAGGATCAGGCATCTCATAGCTCCTAGATGAGTTCCGGGTCGATGTAGTGTGACTTGAGGGTTGGTTCATCTCTTCCTTAAGGATCCATATGGTGGCTGTAACTTTCAGGTAGCCACAGGTCTATTTGAACAATAATAAGAAGAGGTCGAGACCCTGTTTTGGGTAGCAGTCTAGCTCAGGTTGAAGGAGAGAGAAAGCCACAAAAATAGAAGGGAGTTTGGGTGGATTAAAGTGGGACAGTGTGGACTATTATCTTTCCCTAGCTAGTGACCTTAGAATGCAACAGTGTTACACCAATCAAGAGGGATGTGAAAGTTGTATCTATGTTGAATTTGTGCTAGATGGAAGGCTTTCCTAGTGTTTGGAAAATTTGTCTAGCCTGTGGGAGCCAATGGAAGGCTTGACTTGGTGGTTGGAGGCATTTCCTAGGAGCATATTTCACAGTGGAGTTGTGACAGTTGTATTGGGCACTTAGTGGTTTGTGGAGGGTAATAAGAAAGTGTCCAAAGTAGTCCTAGATTAGTGAGACAAGAAGGACATCGATAATTTTCGTTGGGTGAAGGATTGAGCCTAATGTGTAGCTATTTAATGGACAAAAGAAGCTACTAGATTAGTAGATTAGAGATCAAGGTATTGGCCATCCTCGAGGACCAGATTGGATTAGCCCGTGTTCATTGTAGCAGAAGTGACTTGCAGCAGTGATAGGTGGCAACCCTCATAGAGTCTCTGTGTGTTGCCTCTTGATGGAATAATGGGTAGCTAGAGAGCATATCAGGAGTCAAGGACCGACATGACGAGATATAGCATTGAGGTTATGATTGGGCACTAGATGAGCGAGATTGTCATTGTATCTTGTATTCTTGTACCATTAGATATTTAAGGGCCATTATCCCTGGTACGGGAGCCCTAGACTATTGTATTACTTAGTTGGTTTAATATAATGAAGATTGGGTTGTTGTACATATTTGTACAATATTTTGTAAAAAGTTGTCTATATTTGTGCATAAGTGATTTACTGCAATTTATATTCCGTTGTGCCAGATAGCTTTGTTGAGATTCTTGGCTTTCTAGCATCAGTGATGTTAAGATTATATCTTAGACACCAGGGTTGTGGAAATTCAACAAGGATGGCCTAGAATGAGTGTGACGGGCAGACAATTATGACTGCAAAATCACAACATCAACATCATGAGTTCTTTTTAGGAATTGATTGAACTCTAGGTGTCCCATGACTTGGCAGTTCATCCACACTTAGGGATGAGATGATTTCTATAGGGGAAGGTCATGCAAGTCTTACGTTGGGTTTCCATTTTACGGAGAGTGGTTCACGCACTAGTGATTCATTGATGACTTAGGGCATTAGGCTAGTATGGCAGGATGATAGACACATCTGGTTTCCACTGGCCATCACACTATGTAGTGGACGACAGTAGGAATTGGAAGTGATGGGCTTAAAATATGGATGTGGATCCAAGGATCCATTAGTTTAGTGGAGTTCCTTATTCTGGTAGGATCATGGGAATGATAAAGACAAGACTGCATCTTCCTTGGGATGAATGGTGGGGGATTGTTAATATGATACCTATGGATCGAGGAAGGCCTTCCTTGACAGGACATGGATTAGTAGATTATGGCCTTACTAGGATGCCCTAGCAGGATATACTTCCATGCAGTTGACTTAACCCTTATTGGTGTTGTGACAAAGGATTATCGGAGTGGATGAATTTGCAAGAGAATGTGAGGGTCACATTTAAGACCAAACCAGTGCAACATCCACATGGTGGTCTCACTTTGAGATTATTAGGGGACCTTAGAGCTACAGGAAATAATAGTTGGGTCACATATTGGGGAGATTGTATTCCCACCTAGAAAGGACATCCAGATATCCTAGTGGGCCTCCATTTGGGAGTAGGCATAGCACTTCCCAGGGGCATGTTGGGATGGCATAACGCTTCACATGGGTGCCTTATGACTAGCAAGAGATGGACATGATTAGATCAAAGGGACCAGGGACCTATTCTATGAGACCTGAGTTGTAGCTTTAGTATTTCACTCTTGAGGATCCCAGGATCGATTTCTCGGTAGGACAAATCCCCAAGGGGTTGATAGGGGTTTGGCAGTATCGAGCTACTCTTCATATCAACAGTATGTGGGAGGTATCTTGCACCCATACATTTTTGGATTATTCATGGTGCAATGGGTGCTTCACGTCAAGCATGATGATTTGGAATCCTAGTATCAAGGGATTCCTTTTTGAAAGGCTAACACACAGACATGGGGTGACTCAGTGGCACATTTGGGACCCCAATATTGCTTGTAGTGGCAATTTGGTTAGAAAATACAAAGAGCACTTGTTCAAGCATTGCATGAAGATAATTAATTTTAAGGAGGGAGGAAATTTAATGTCCCCAAATTTGTATTTATAATCTGAGGAGGTTAGCATGAGCCACAAGAAGGCCATGTGCACCACTAGATAGGGAAGTGCAATTTTGGGAAGCAAAGTGGGGGCAACCAAGGAGGCAATGCACATTATTAGAGAGGGTGTGATTTGGAGGTAAAGTGGGGGCCACCAAGGAGGTAATGCACACCATTAGAGAGGAGTGTGAGTTGGAGGAGAAATGGGGGCCACCAAGGAGAGCGTATGAGGCCATGCTCATTTAAAGGAAAGGAGGGAGCACTTTAGATTATCTTTTGACCATCACATTTTAGAAATTAACATATCTTGGAGTTGTTTAGAATAAGGTCCATAGTGTTTTTTAGCACAAGGAGTCCCAATCAAGATTCCAAGCTAGTTTTGGAGAGCTTCAAGTGTCTCCCTAGCTGGAAATTTCAGGCTTCTATTTTAGGGATTCCATAGAGTATCATATTTTGTATTACGAGTCAATAGTGTGCATCACTTGGGGGAAGGGGCAGTGTGAATTGACTTTTTAGTTGGGTCGCATTAGTAATTTTGGGAGCGAGAGTCGAGGGACTTATTCCTACGCTTTGGAGCTACAATTTTGGAGGATATTATAGGTGAAAGATAGGGGAGTTTGTGGAGAACGAGTTCTACATCTTTGTAGTGTGTGTTCTCGTAGGGAGGGCATGCGCAAGCCTTTGATGAGTTGTATCGGATTCTATCTTTAGAGCAGGAGCTGGGGTTTTCCACAAAGTATTTTTGGTAGGATATTTGGAGGAATTTCCAGTAATGGGATTGAATACATTGTTGAAGGAAAATTTCTTATAGAGGGCCAAATAAACTATTCACTTGGGCCACTCACACCATTGGTGGGTTCTCCCATATTCTGTATTGAAGCCAAACCCTTGTTAGGTTTTCCTGTGTTTTTGGGGATGATTTGGTGGGTGTATTTCGAGGGTGATCTAGGAATTTTATAGATGAGGTCGTCCTCTTCTTCAACTAGTCTGCAGTTGATTATCCATAGGACAATGCACATTTTCATTATGGGCCTTACTGCATTTGGGTCAGAGAGATATTTCTGGTTTTTGCTTTACTCACTTAGCAAGCCTAGGTTTTATTGTCCCATCTCATTTTATTTACTTATATTGATGATTAATGAAATGGCTCAGTGATTGCTAGAGTATGTTGTGTATTTGATTTGTTGCTTGTGTTATTTTGGCTATTTATTAGTTACTATTTGTTGTTTCAAAACCATCTATGTTATTTACTACATTTTCCCAAAAAGAAATATTACATTTTGGAATTTCGTCATTGAATGTTTCTTACATGTATCTTTTGGCTAATGTGGTCTTGCCAAAACATTGTCAATTATTATTTATATTTCCTTGTAAATATTGTCGAAGTAATGGCTTTGGCGGACAAGAATAAAGTTTGTTGGCAGATGTAAATCTTAATATATTGTTATGAGTAAAGTATTATTTCACTTTCTTTTTATTTTGAAAATACAAGAGGATCCACCGCGGGAGTAGTTAGGCCCCAACTATTAGGAATTAGGTCCACACCACCAGAATGATCATGAATGGAATATAATTTAGAAAAAAAATTGAGGGAGAGAAAGGAAATCTATAAATAAAGTCAAGGTTTCGGTGGGAGATAAACACGAGACCTACATAAATAATCATTTCAAACCCAATATAATAGGATGTTTCTAGGGCTTGAGGAGGAAAAACTGTGAAAGTTACTAATTTTTTTCCTAACAGAAAAGGGCGTGAGGCACAAGGGGAAATTGTTGAAGTAAGCAATTCATTGGTTTGGAGTAGTGTGGTTATCCTATTATATTCTCCAAAATACATATAAGTTTTTTGAATTATTTGATCATGTGTTGTGGAGAACTTGAGTTGTATATATTATTTATGTTGCTATGTGATATATAGGGATGATTCTAAAAGGCTTATAGAGTAAAAGGTTATTTCCTTGGAAAATTTTAAGTTTTGTTATTTTTAAGTCTATGAAAGTAATATTGCATCTATTGTTAAACAAAAGGGAGTTACCTAAATTCTAAATGATGTTGACCAAAAGTAAGAAATTTGTTTTCAGCTAGGGATCAAACTTACGTGAGTATGATCCTTGCATTGCATTGAACTCTACCCAAGTGCACAAGTAATATTACAAGAATTGAGAGCTGAGCGAATCTTAAGAAAATTGGAGTAAACTTTTCATGAACTCTAAGAGCCATTATATATTAAAACCCTTACCATGGACGAAATGTTTGGAAGGAAGATAAACTCAGTGAATTGTTGGCATATGCCATGTACAATGGAAAATCTCTAAATTAAAGGAGTGGAGGGTTTAATAAAAAGAAAACTTGTAAAAAAATGAACAATTGGAATTTGGTATAGTAGTTGGAATAGAGAGGACATTATACAAGATCCTTTAAAGTAATCACTTTTAAGCAGTGACTAGAGGTATGAATGATCTCTAGAGATGCTTAATCAAGTAAGAAAAAAGCCAAAAAAATTCAAACATGGTTAAATAACCCCTTGGAAAAAAAATGGAGGTAAGTGACCCGAGGAGAAACTCCTCATTTCCTCCCGAAAACAATTGCTTGAGGTGATTACAAATTAATCATGTAAAAATGAAGTTCAAAATTAGCGAATAAATCTATGGTTAATAAATTACCCTAAAAGAACTAAGAAATGCAAATGTGCCATATTACTTGTAGTCATTGAAGCGTAAAAACCCTCAAAAGGACAAAGTTATACCAAGAAGACTACTTGGTTCACAACATAGAAAGGATAACAAGGTGTGCCCCAATGAGTTTGAAGAAATGATTGAGGCTTGGATGAGGCAACAAATTAAAACAAAGACCAAATAAAAACCTAATTGAGTTGTAAAGATATTCTCTCAAAGAGCCATAGTGCAAATGGCATGGGTGAACAGGTTTTTTTTGGTGTCGAGGGGGGGGGCGCTTAGTCAACCTAACCACCCACAACTCAATCTCCATAATTCTATCAGTAAAGCGTCATCTGAACTATAGAACTCTTGTTTTCCTCATGAATAAACAAATGTTTCCACTCAGATATAACCACATAGTCAGGTCATGTTATTTAAATATAAAATAATTTACGTTATCACAACTTGCAAGGTATATATTGTTTGTGTGGGAAATATGAGAGCCAAATTGAACTACCTTAACATAAGAATATCATTCATATAGTGCTATCCCTTTATTCATTTCTATCGGATTGGAAAAAAAAAAACTCTACTTTAATATACATAAACTTATGAAAATGTTTAACATAAATAAATAGAACTATGGAAATATAAGGAAGGGGGGGGGGAAGGTTAACAAAGGTATAAGAATACATGTTGTTACATACTTATTGTTTTGGTTCCGCAATATAAGAGAAGGTTGTGGAAAACTACAAATTGAGTAGATATGTACATTTAGACATTTGGTTTTAATATAAAAATAAAAATAAAAAGGTGATGTGTTTCAAAGATCTTAATGGGATATTAGAGGATACGATTGAGGTACGCTACATTTGTATGGTGGTCATGCTTATTAACCAAGACTTTCAATCTCTCCATAAGCAGGCCAAGAAATTTCATTTCACGAAGATTTATTACTCCATGGCTCTCGTATGGAGCACAGTAGCATGGAATTTTTTTTTACATTGGAATCTTCATTGTGACATCCCTAAAGATATCTTTTTTAAGTGAATTCATAATTGCTATAAATCACTCATATTAAATTATATAAAAAAATTATTGGTACAATAATTTTCTTTTTGTTGGCTTGGTTATGTGAGTCTAAGATGACTCGCACGCCTAATTTTTTGTTTGAGTAACTGAAACCCAAGGGCTTCTAATCCATCAAAATCACCTGGAGATCACATATGTCCTAGGCCACACCAACCCTTAGCATGGTTGGATATTTTCCCACGAAGTTTTAAACCAATGACCTTCACATCATGGAGTGCCTGAATAGACACACTATCACCATCTACTCTACTCCTGTGGACTTTATTGATACAACAATTAGAATA
>APFE031409018.1:0-15592 GCA_000404065.3 Pinus taeda
TATTCATATGGTGAGGGATTGCTCAGGGATGTTCCGTCTCTCCCGTGCTACTCAACATTTATATCCACTCCTTTGATCTGGTGATTTATCGCTTTTGTGCTACCTATCCGGAAGTCCACTATGCCCGATATGCCGACGATCTCCTTATAGGCATCTGTGCAACTGAGCCGAGGGATAACCAGATATCTGATCAACAGGTAAACGAATTCCTTCTTGAATCCATTCATGATAGGAGTTTGAAATTGAAAAGAAAACAATATGAAGTAGGGAAACCCTTACACTCGGAAGCGCAAGACCCTTCGGACCTTCATATTCTTAGTCATTCGTGTCCTGATAAAACAGGGTGGACACGTCAATCTCACAGCTCCCTTGGACAGAATCCATAACAGAATCCAAAAAATGGGTCCTCCCGGGCCATATAACCCGATAAAAGAAGAACTTTCAAAGTGAACTCCTGCTGCTCTCCGCCAAAAGGAAGAGAACCATATCATTTCTTTCTTTAATAGAAAGATGGTGGCGTACCTCTGTTTCTATTTTTGGTGCTGGAATGCTCGTGATCTGATAAGAGCATTGAAGCGAAAAAGAATGGATAGGTGCATGGAGAATTTGGCGCTTTTCAACAAAACAACCATAAGCAGCATAAAAAAGTGCTATGGTTTGAAATTGGAAAGAGCCGAAGTACCTTTCCTAGGCGAGGGAAAGATTGATTTCATCGTGAAAAAAACTTCACAAAAGATGTTCCAGACGAGAACGAGAGTGAAAGAAGACTTGAGATCAATCTTTCTCTGCAGGAAGGAGTTATCCAGGTGGTGGTTATCCAGGTAGGGGAAAAGAGTAGTCAGGTGGGTACCCGTGGAGGGGAAGGTGATAGGAATTAGGTTCGTGGGCGGTTAAATAGATAGGAAATTCTTTCTTTATTCCCCTCAAACAAACAACAAATGCACAGATCTGTACCTTGAATCGTAATAAAAGAGAATCAATCTGTGTTAAAGCTCTCTATGGGTGGTGTGAAGGCATCCCCCCGCCAGGTAACTGGTTCTGCCCTTCCCGCTAGGGCACTAACTGGTGGATCATAACCTTCCCAGATAGGGTTAACTAATACTGGGACTATGCTTCTGGGAGGACCTATTCAAACAATGCTCCTGGGCGGGCTTCTGGGATGATCTTTCCACTAAGTAATAATCGTGCAAGTGGTTTGTTTCCAAGCCCAATCTCTAAGTTTCGTAAGTGAGCCTGCCTTTATTGAAAGGGTTGTTAAGACGCTAGGTTGTTGGTATAGGTCCGAACAGAAAGTCTTGGTATAGGCTGGTCAATACGAATGTTGTAAGTGCCGACCCAAGCTCGTACAATGCTAAAAGTTAAGGTAAGTGAGCCTGTCCAACGTGTCAAATCACAAAGTTAGGTGAGGGAGTTAAAGTAAAGATAAGAGGTGGATCGGGAAATCGGTGCAATCTCTAAGTTCAGGTCTGTGAGCCTATGGTAAATAGTACAGGTGGTTAGTAGCAAGAAGGGACTAACATAGTAAACGTAGGTATCTAAAGTAAATAGCAATGTTCTTCATGCCCACCCAGCCAAGCAAGCTTGTTAGATACCTATCTAAGTTTAGGTCATCCGGTCTATGTTAGTAAAAAGCCCAGGTGATTAGTAGCATGGCACAAAGATGAATCCAGCATCTAAAGATTCTAGCAATGCCGTAATAAATCCTAAATAGACTATCCTGGCCTGTCCGAAAAAGAGAATATAGGGCTACCCCCCCTCTACTAAGTATTCCTGGCTTCAGCAAGGCATGGTGTGGGCATCCATATATCCAGCATGAGAATTGTTATAAAGGAAAAAACTATGGGCTACTCAACCATCCAGCCAGTCGTGCCATCCAGAATTGGGAGAGCATGGGAAGCTACGAAAAGTATTCTTAAATCCAAGTTTGACCAGTCGTGTCTCTGAAGTTATGGCTGTAGAGAATGAATTGGTCGGGCAGTTCAACGATCTCACCAAGCTGTCCAACTGGGCAAAGGGGACAGGGGGAATGAGATACGAAAGTGCTAATCAAATAGGCTATTTTGATGATTCAGAATGGGGATTGCAAGACCTTTCGGGAACTTGAATGAATTCGATGTCAACAGACAGATAGATCGGGAGATGAGGTCAGGTAGGCACAAAAACCCACCACTCCAAGGCGGTTTAAGTAATTGATAATAAATCATATCTGGAAGATGCTCGTCCCTCCGAAAGAGAAATAGTGCTACCCCCACATTTTGAAAGCAAGTGTTGTTGAACGCTGGTGAATGCTGTCCGAATTCATAACTAGTATCTGGCTGGCCGGGTTAATCCCATCCATAAATCCATCCATCTCGGCCCGAACAATAGCAGTCAATGGTGCCTAGGAACATTCATTAAGTAAAGTGTTATCAAACGCGCCCGCCCGTACAAGAAGAGCTCTATCCGAACGCCTGTGCACCAATGTTCTTCTATTTGAAGCCCTTCCATCCAATCCAATGGTGTAAGTCTAAGTAAGGCAGGCAGTAAATATAGGCTGTTGAAGTAGGTGAAAGTAGTTGGTAAGAGTAAAGGGGCTCATAGTAAACTAAGTGTTGACCCCCACCCCATCATCTGATATCTGATCTGATCTCATCAGTCAGTTCTGGCTGTAATGAATTCATAAATAGGGCAGTTCTGATCCGACGATTGATCCCACCACAACTGAGCTGTGAAACTTACTTCCATTAATGCAGTAGGCTTTATTCCCAGGTCGTCCCTAAAAGCAATAAGGTACGGGAGTTTTGAAGTGTTGTGATTCAGGAAGCACTGAACAATCTTAATCGTAGTCTGAAGAGGCTAAGGAGTGATGGTGATAAAGAATACCAAAACTAAGTAAATAAAGAAGATACGACATAATAAAAAGGGTGATTCCTCTCCCCTTGGTTGAGCGGCCTTATGGCACCTAAAGAAGAGAAAAAAGAAGGGTTAGTAAAGAAGACCCCCATCCATCCATATCACATTTATAAAGATATAACGTATATAAAGATCAAACTTTCAAGAAATAACATATATAAATCGCCACCCCAAGGTTCGGTTCAACCCAGCTATAAAGTGCTCAATCCTTATAAAGACTACCTAATAAAGACTATAAGACTCTATTTTCTTTATCCTAATTCTTGATTCCTTATAAAGAGAAGTAATCTAACATATTCTTGTCATATAATACAAAAAGACTATAAAGCAACCTTTATACTATATTATATCCGAGCTCTATACTATATAATGAATGATACTACTTTATCATGAATGAGAAAAACACTTATAAAAGGCCCTTATACTCATGATGATGAACCAAAGGGCCCTATATTATTTAGGGCGGAGCACTCACTATTCCGATGGTGGGACTCGGAGGGGCTCGACTGTCAAGGAGAGGGGTCACTCACTATTCATATGGGTTGGGGTGCGTAAGCTACTGCTCGAGGGTCCAGAGAGGGTGCGTAAGCACACTCACTATTCATATGGTGAATGGTTTTAACGCTCGACTCATCATATGGGTGAGGCCCTTAATTCTCATAGGGGCGGAGCCACTCAATATTCATATGGTGAGGGTCACTCATATTCATATGGTGAGGGTTATCTAAGTACTATATATAGGGACCAAGGGTTAGTTACGCTCCTCTATTATGATATTGACTTCAACTTTTTACGAAGTATAACTTGACTATATAGAATAAGATAACTTCACTATATAATTAAGCTCTTTCCTATTATTCCTACTATTTAAGAGAATCTCAAAAATTCCTAATCCTTATAATAAAAGAGAATATAATCTAATTCCTAATTCAAAACAATATAACGTCTTGATTTCTCATCCTAATCCTAATTTCCTATTTCTCAGAAAGAATACCTCAGGGGCTATTAAGAATACCGATGTGGTATTTAGTAGTGGTTACCAGGGGTTGTTCCTTTGCCTTGATATATGTGGTTATAGGCTGCTATGGAGAGGCCGGGAGTCATTATTGAGAAAAGAAGACTTTAAGGCGGGTTGTAGCTGGTTCGAAGGTGGATAATAGGCCCATAGATGGGTCTCTCGTTTCATTCTTATTAGTCAACGTCGATCACTTTTCTGATCTCCTGTTAGCTGCTCTTTATAGTGAGTTATAGATAATAGTTAGTTGAAGCTATAGTCTATATTTTCTAGTGATACCCTGATGTTATAGCTTTGTTGAGTCTTAGTTAGAGCTTTGTATAGTTATGAAATCTATTCCTACTCCTTCTAATCTAAGTAAGCTATCTAATTTCTTATCTGACTACTATAACTAAAGAATACATAATCCCTACAAGAACAATACTAATACTAAAGAGTTTGTTCTATTCCTCTACCTAATATTCTCATTCCGTATTACTAATTCCTAAAGAAGACTTGAAAGAGTTATTCCTTGCCCTAGGAAGCGCAAGCCCCTCCGAGTCCTTGCCTTCCTATTTCTTCTCTGGCGGCTTCGCACCTTTATCACTTCTGAACAAACGATTAGGATCGAGACTGAATCCTTCTAACCTCCTTGAGCTACTTTATATCTCCTTGTAGTGAATATAGATCCTAGTAGTGAAGCTAGTAAAGCTGGTCAAATGCCCAGCGTATGGTGTGTCAACAGTGGTGAAATTCCCTCACCATATGAATAGTGAGTGACCCCTATGAAGATGTAGGGGCCCTTCCCTTCTCATAGTTAAGGAAAGTGTCTCTCCGTTACCCTAATGAGAGTGTGTCAGCAGTAAGTAATAAACCTACATATAGTTAGTCGTAGTATTCCTGTTCATTCCTTTGCATACATAGAGGATGCGTAAGCATGGTTCGACCGTAAGGGAGAGGAATATTCATATGTTATCTAAGCATTCGCTATTGACTATAGGAAAGGTCTACTATATAAAGTACATAACTCAAATTAGTACGGTGCCTCGCTTTTGAGCCTTTGTTATTGCCTTCTATACCCTTTTGGTGCTCCTGTCTTTTGCTATGCGGGGTAAACTGGCTATGCTCCCTTTGGAGAATCCACTGGTGGATATCTTAGGCACTGGGGCTTATTGGCTTATATTGATCCCGATCTACCTATGCTTCAAACCAAGTATACTTACCGTAAAAAAGGTTTCTAACCCGCCGCCTTATGTTACCTATAAGTGATGGGAGTGGTAAGAACACCGGTTGATTCAGTGATTGACCCATCCATGAAAGTGTCTCTATCGTCATAAGCTGGGATAACCACGATAGGGGCGGGAGAGACGGATAAGTGCCCCGCCTTTGTAATTGGCTCTGGATCCGAAAGGAAAAAGGAGAGGCTTAGAGGGAGGAAGGATAGTGAGGTCTGTCAAGGCCAAGGATTTTCTTCCCCATGGCCACGATGATTGGTTCAAGAAGCCCATCCCTGCTCCGGACACCTTCGAGAAAGGCAACATGGATAATATTTCACCCACCATCACGGTGAACATCCCGACATTATCGAGAACATACTTCTTGGAGCTTCCTTCTATCCCGAGGAGGTCTCAGCTTACAAAGCACTTTTCTAAGAGTTTCGCAATGTGTTCGCCTGGTCATATTCAGAGATGCCCAAACTAGATCTCGCCATTGTTGAACATCATATCGACACATGGATGGCAAGATGCATCTCCTGTTTGGTAGAAACAAAGGCCTCTCCATCCCGCCAAAGCTTCGACCTTTCAAGAAGAAATATAGAAACTCTGCCAAGCTGGGTTCATCTACCCCATCGCATACATGTCAGGGGTTTCTAATCCTGTCCTTGTGAACAAAAAGAAAGGTACCATCTGCGTCTATATTTATTTCCATGACCTGAACTAGGCTTGCCCCAAGGACAATTTCCCTACCCCTTATTATCGACCAAGTCATCGACGCATGCGCCAGCCATGAAGTCCTCTCCTTCATGGACGGGTTATTGGGGTACAATCAGATCCGGATACACCAACAAGATCAATATAAGATCGCTTTCACCACACCTTGGGGAACTTTCACATATTGTGTTATGCCCTTTGGACTCAAGAATGCTAGAGCCACTTTCCAACGCACCATGTCCTATGTGTTCCATGATCTAGTTCACATCATCCTAGCTTATCTCGACATTCTCACTGCTCGCTCGAAGAAACGGTAACAACACCTGGAAGACCTTCGCGTTGTAATCCTGCAATGCTGGAAGTAAAACATCCACTTGAATCCCCTCAAGTGTGTCTTCTGTGTTACAGTTGGATACCTCTTGGGATCCATTGTATCCAAGTAGGGGATCACCGTGAATCCGCTCAAAGTCCAAGCCATCATTTCACTGCCTCCCCCATGGACTTTACACCGATTGCAAAGCCTTTAGGGTAAGGCCAACTTATTACGTCGACTGTTCCTGATTTTTCCACACGTGCCGCCAATAAAAAGATGGGTTCTTCCGTGTTTTATGTAAAGACATAAAGTTCCGATGGGATGACCAATCCCAGTAGTCTTTTGATGCATTAAAAAAGGCACTCACATCTACGACGGGGAATTCAAAAAATTCTCACCATATTTGTGACGAAAAGGGGCATCTCAGAAGAAGGTGATCTCTATCTCCCGAATCCTTTCTGCACAGGACACAGAAGGAAGGGCCTATCCATCCTTTCCTCTTCGAGTTTTCACATGTCAAACATTTATTGCGCATAGCCAGTCCATTCTCCAACCTGAATGAGAAATCTGACCCATTGTTCTGCCGCTCAGGCTTGACCACCACCCCAAACTCGAATTCCTGGAAGAGCATCAACCATCTACAAATTATCCCCTGGATAACTAGTTTCTTAATCAAATACTTAAGTGCATCATGATATGTGTGGAAAGCAAGAGCAGTAGCTAGTAGGTCATGTCTGAGCTTCTACAAGACATACATTTATTGAAAAGGTGGAGGCAAGCACTTCTTTCTCCGTCGTGTGTAATTCATTTCAGCAGACGGCAACTTCCTACTAGCAAAATGAATGGGGTTATCTATATCTCCCTGCCCTGGTCGTGCTAAGACTGCCCGGCCGATCCACTTGCATCTACATGTACATGAAACTCCTTCTTCCAATTGGGAAAACCAAGATTGGCGCCTTAACCAACTTATCCTTCAGGAAGTCAAAAGCTTGCATGCACTCTGATGACCACGTCAAAACCCCTCTTTTTATTAGTCAGCTCCTCCGCGGCAATAGCAGCATAGTTCCCTATCAATTTGATGTAGTAACCGGTCATCTTCAAGAATCTATTTACTTCTTTTGGGGTCTTGGGTGGAAGCGGGTTAACTATAACTACTACTTTTGTTGGGTCTACCATAAGTATTTCTCCGCAAGTGATGTGACCAAATGGAACCCCAAAGGGAGTTGCAAACAAGCATTTATTCAATCAAATTCAGTGCGATCTGCAGAACTATACCTCTAAAACATAAACCTCAATACTTGGATGTAGTCCTCTAGCAATCCATAGATAGTCCAGTCATCCAAATCGATTTCTAGGAAATCATGAAGAAAATCCTCTCCCGCTGGTCGAGCGTGCTCCGCATCTCTCCTTATTAGTCGAGCCTGCTTACGCATCCTTTCAAGCATTTACCATAATCCTTGGCTGAGGCATTCTTCAGTCCAAAAGGCATCGCATTATACATAAAATACCCCCCATTCTGTGGTGAGGGTAGTCCTAGGTCTGTCTTTCCCAGCCATATTGACTTGCTTATATCCAGAGAAGCCATCTGTAAACGAGTACACTTCCCTTCCTTCCTTCTTTGTGATTCATTATCTCCTTTTAGACGGCTCACTTGCCGTCTTTCGGGGAAACAAGAATGGGGGGAATGAAACGACGATACCAATCTATTTATGATAAGAAAGCTCGATCGCGTAGGCGGGCTAATCAATGTGATCTACGAACCTTTTGAAAAGCCGCCCCGAGAATCGATATTAGATGCTAGTTTTGACCTCGGGCCCTCTTGCTTCAGGCAACCCCCCTGTTTCTTCCTTATCCTTTCTTCAGGTCGATCTGGCACCATCAATCATAGTTGCCCTTCATCGAAGCCCCGGAACGGAGGAATTCGTTTACTCGGATTCGTTCTTTCATTTCGGGCCGATCGAATATCCAATTCTGAGAAATAGAGAAATGGCTCCATTATAGTTAGTCTGTTTCTTCTCACTCCGCTCGTTTGGATACGGAGGGGGATATGTATGAAGATTTGCCTTCTCCCTTCTCCACTTGACTTGCCGGTGGCGAAATCATCGATTCTAAGTGCTAATAATCCAGATTCGCCCACCCAACTTTCCCTTCTTTTGTGTGACTCATAAACCCAACCAGTAGGCAAGTGAATTTGAGCTTGCTCCCGCCCGCAACCACTAGATTATTTCAAGGGCTCGACCCTCTTAATATCTATATAGAGCAAGCGATAGCTGCGGGTTCTGAAAAGCAGACTCCGTTTCCTTTATTGGATAGAAAAGCCCTGATAAAAGGATTCGAGACACAGCATGGATCGGGAATAAAAAGAAGAAATCGGACAGCTCGATTGCCCTATTATTCTCATTTAAGGGAAAGCTTGGCCCGTAGATGATTATTTCCCCAACCATTAGCACATTCTAAGATTCAATAGTCATCTGAATCTTAATTCACTGCATAGGCTTATCTTCTCCTTGTAATCATGAACATGGAATACGATAATGTTACGTAGATTATGGAGATACACTGGTTAGTTTGGTTACTTCATTGATGTGTATAGAAGTATGAGCTAAGCTTGATTACTTATATAATGCCATTGTGAGTAGGCTTTATTAGAGCTATCCCTTGACTCATGTGCATATAATACGGGCTATCATATACAGCTACTAACACAAATAAGGCATATATGGATACCAAGTCAATCTTATAACCATAATGAATGGGCTTTGTACTATCAGCTAACACCAATTTGACCAGTAGCATATGCCGATTAACCGTATGAGATATGAAAAACCATATCGAATTAAGGGGAATAGGTTGTGTGCGTACGTCTCAAAGGAGGTGATTCATAACATGTTGTATACTAGTTTCTTTTATTCCGGTAATAAGGCAGTGTTACTATGAATGGTATAAGGCTTATCATAGAGCCTAACCTATCAGTAAAGCCGAGCTAAACTATACGGGAAACATACACCCTAATAAGTAAGCTGATCAGAGTATAAGTACAGCTAAGTTAAGTATGATCAATGCATGTTATAAGCTAGTTTCAAACCAGTATGATTGATCCGAGCTATTACATGGGTTCAGTGTATGAATGAGTCATATAAGGTAAAACAAAGAGAGTAGTCTCATATATGTTACATATTATGGAAATACTGTAATATCATGAAGCTTGATCATTACACACAGGTCTAATAGTTCTACTACGAACCAATGGTGTTATGACCACTCATGTTCCAAGTAAGCTGATCTAAACCAGTACTCATGCTTTGATTAAGACTGTAATCATAGTATTGTTATGAATAATGATAGTGTAATCATAGTGATTGATCTGTGTTGATACTAATGAATGATCATACTGGAATACTAGTATAACAAGTACGATGTAAACTACATGCACGGAATCCTTATGGTATAGGTAATGAAACAGGGGATTACACTCCTTACATTGATAAGCTGTAACTCATAACTATGTTTCAGTAATCATGTTCTTCTAGTTCATGTTTCTTGTTCTATCATAATCAATGAGATCCATATCTCACTCATTACACCTGCTAATCTTGTATCATAGCTAAGCTCTATAATACAGGTGTTTGATTTCCACACGCCTGTAATCATTAACCAGTCATCATAGCTATTTCTATAATAAGCACTAGTGAGATAAACCCTCAGCCATGAACCTTCAGCCTTGACCCTTGGAACCTTTCACCTTCAGCCTTCACCTTTCGACAGAAGCCTTTTGCCAGATGCCTTGACATTCACCGGGAGGAGCCTCACCAGGAAGGAGCCTCTCACCCTCCATTCACCAGTACCCATAAGCCATGTGCCTTTCACCAGGAAGCCAAGTCCAGAACTTAGTAAAGGCTAATTGGGAGCTTAACGCATGGATCTTTATTTAGGCAGTCTCTCTTTAGGGCCCCTTTAGGGGGCTGGTACTAGGGCTGGTACTAAGGACTAATCAAGAAATCAAATCTTGACTCTACGGGCCTTAGGGCAAATAAGAAAGAAAGTAGTGTCCGTAGGGCAGTCCATGGGGCTAAGGCTAAGGCTTGTATCTTAAGGCTTAAGGCATGGGACTAATGGCAATACTTATACACCTGTATTCAAGATATGAGCATTATTGCATGTGGACTAAAGCAAGTAGACCTACTGCATAAACTAAAGCTGCTAGTACTTATTATAGGGCTAGTAGTTCTTACAGGGCTAGTAAGTCCAATTACTCTACAGATGGAGGAAGCTACTCTAGTCTAAAGTGCAAGTAGTACAGCTACTATCAAGACTAAGGCTTGTAGTAGAGCTTGTAGTATCATGCAGTGGAATAGATTCTAGAAAATATTTGCATTTGTTGTTTTCATTTAGCAAAACCTCCTTTTTAGAGGGGCCGAGGAAACACAGCTCATCGCGGTACTCAAAGTCATATTTTTATTACTTCAATAGGCCATTTCATGAACTTTCCCTATAACAGGCAGGATCACGTCGATTGCCTTTAGGTTCAGCGGGAACCTCGCTGTTTGCTATATTTATGACAGGCTTCTATCAACCTTGACAACTTATTGCTTACACCTGCCTGCTGTTCCTACTTGCTGCCTTGCCGATGGTAGGTCTCTTGCTTACTTACGCTAGGGATCGAACAACTCAAGTACACAGTCATGCGCCATACTCACAGTCTTTACTAGAACCTCTGCTCAGTCTAGAAGCTCTAGTCATAGAATCACCTCTAGTCTTTGCAGCTAGTCAGTGCCAGTTGTCATTGCCGATAGCTAGCAGTCATAGCAAGTCAATCACAGCCAGGAGTAGCCTTAAGGGCATAGCCAAGTAGGTCCTATTCAATGCTGCCAATCAGAGCCGGCAGTAAATCTTAGTCGATCATTGCTGATAGCCGCTAGTAGCCGGTAGTCCTAACCAGGAGTCATAGACGATAGACAAGAGCTGGTTGCTTGTTGCTTGTTGCCGGTAGCTGGTAGTCCTTTTGCCAGGAGTCCTCGCCGATCATAGACAGAAGGTCATTGCCCCAAAAATAGATAGATGGGGGTCAGTCGAGAGTCAAGCATAGCCAGAAGGTAATTGCCAGCCGGTCTCATTTCCACCCAGCCGATAGCCTCATTGCCAGTCAGAGCCAACCAGTCATTGCCGAGTTGTTATAGCCAATTTTCAGTGGTCATTGTCTGCCGATCATCATCGCTGGGCTGGGATCATGGGCTGGGATGGACGAACAAGGATGAACGCTACGGAACATTTGAATGGACCTACATCCGCTGACCTATACCGCGGAACAATGGAATGTTCCTACCTGGGCTAGATTGAAGGAATGACGATGCTTACTTACATTGATTCACAATTTGAGGATCATATGCTACAGACAAGTGGCTATACAATTTCTTACAGAACTGAAAGCCAAGTCCACTATAATGCAATCAGTGAATTAGTACTGCTTTCATTACTTGCTTCGTTCCTTGCCGTCGGTTCGGGGGGAGCACCGACCTGCCTAGTTTGAACGATCGCCAGATTCAAGAGATTGCCCATGTTCCCAACAGATGAGATTGAGCCATTGGGGCATGCTTGTTTACTTATGAGCATATCGATATTGATTGGATTGATTGCCTACCAGATTAAGCATTGAACAACTTCTAATTGCCCATTTTGGTCTAATAACAACTCGTTTTGATCGGGTCGGATGGAATATCTATTATTATCATCGGGGCACATAAATGAATTTTCTTATTTAGTCAGAATGCCATTTCAGTAACTTGACCTAATGGATTGTCTTTGGAGCCATCCATGTTGGTTACTTAACGAGCATAACTACAGCAGGGCAGTCCATGCAGCTTCATGCTTGGACTAAGATAGTCTCTTAAGGCTGCCATTGACTAATCAAGAAGAAATCTATACATCAATACATAGAGATACATATGATACTCGCATATCTACGTGATACTCGATCCCGTGAAATCCATAAACGAGAAAGAAACATATGCTTTTAGGTTATGCGCCTTTGTTTGGCCCAGGAAATAAGTTGAGTTGGAACAAATTGACAACAACAAAACCTTCTCATTTGCTGGTTTTTTCTATTCAAATCTCCTCTTTGACAAGATTGAACCTGTATCCGCTTAGACCTAATCAATGGGATACATACTAGCTTAGATCTTTATACTAATGTAAGCATATCCCTAATTATAACAATGCAGTTACTACCTCAGTGTTCTGGAATATGATTAGGGTAATAGAAATGCTTATGATGATACTGGTTACATATTATCCCTATCTAATAACATGTATTCTATCTCTATCAGTACTTGCTTACAGTTATGGTATCTCTCTAATCAATTCAGCTTATCCTATGCTTGTAAGTTGATCAATACACGTGTTATCCCTAATCAATGATCTCTAAGCTTGGTTATGTTCAAGCTCTTCCCTAACTAGTTACACTCATTCAATATGGTAAGGCTTCTACATGATCTATGTTTACAGTGATATAAAGATTACAGTCTTATTCCCATAATGATTACAGCTCATAACTACCCTTATCAAGCTAAGCTCTAGTTCTACATACAATATGGAGTTCAACTTAGATAAGCACATATGAGCTATAAGTAGTTGCCTAATTATAACTATTGAGATAACTAAGCTGCTTGTATCACTAGCTTTCATGAACTTAGAAGATACAGGTCATTGCATAATTGATTACAGTGAATACATGTAACTAATGTAACAGTACGGGCTTAGATAGAACCAATAAGCATATACATAATAATAAGAGGTTAGTATAAGTTATCCCCATATAATCTATTATGGAGAAAGCTAGAGTGACACATCTTAATAATGTAATAACTCTAATAAGCTAGTGCTAGATTAGAGAATACGATAGGTTACATACTCAATCTATGTGTTATAAGTAAGCTCTAAGGTCCATAGATTAGGGATAGACTGTTTATACAGGAGCTCTAGCTTCTCTACTAATATTGTACAGGTAAGAATTCCATACAAACAAGCTTAACTAGAAACCAAGCACAAACAGCTTAAGTGTTATAGCTATATTATGGATTAGCTTAGACCCTATGTGTTTATGAAGCTATGATGGATAAGCATTACCCTATGACTAATCATGATGTTCCAGTGTTCACTCTTATTCTACAATAGTAATCAATGGTAATAGATAATGTTCATCTCTTGTGTAAGCTGGTAAAGATAGTACAAGCTCGAACTCACATAGTGAACCAATGCTATGATTGATACTACGAGTAAGCTCTCTACTATTGCCTGTACTCATGATACTTAACCATGCTAACCCTTATTCAGCTCATTACATGGTATTCCAATATCTGTTTTATATACGTAATAGTTATGAAAGCTCTTCTATCTCATATCTATACTGTTACCTCTTGATTACTGGCATGTGAATCTTATGGAGATAAGGTACCATGTTTATAGAGATACTCTCTATGATATAAGCTCTTAGTTCTGAATCTAACTAAGCCACCTATTACTACCATTGCTTTACTAATCACGATATGGACTGTAATAAGAGGCTAATCCGTAATATTGATCTAACTAGTAATGACTAGAATACTAGTACCTATGAATGAGCTAGTGTGATCACTGTAATCAAAGCAGTGAAAGCTTAGTAGTAATGTAAGAGTAATGAAACCCATATAGAATGATTCACTATGTACTGCTGTAGAAAGTACGTGTATATTTTAGATAAGTAATGGTGATGATACTAGTATCCATGTTACATAAGAGCTTACTAAACAGATCAGTGTAATCGATTGTATTACTAGTATAAGGTGAATACGGGTCAATGGTTACCATTATCACTATCATTTCCCTTTGATTTCCATAGGTCTTGATATTCCAAACATTACAGTAATGCTATATCACACATTAAGGTATATAAGCTTATCACATACAGCTTACCTGTACTAACTAAGCTCAAGATTACTACCCTTTTGTTACTGTATACCCATATTGAATCAAACCACATTACCTTTATATCATAGGGCATAAGTATCACCAAGCTGGTCATAAGGGTTAAGCTTTACTCGGCTTAATATGTAACACTAGTAGTAATACCATGATTAAGCTCTATGTAATATGATGCTATCTGTATAAGTAATGCCGAGTATAACCAATACAGTAATGAATATGATGGATCTATTACTCTTATTACGTATTACTAACACCTCTTGTTACACGTTACAGAGCTATAACTAGTATAGGATGTTTATAAAATGAAGCTATGTTGAACTATGAATACCATTGGTCTCTATTCCAATACAGTACTGTTTCCATTCACTTGATATGATGTAATAACAGGAATAGCTGTAATATTGATAAAAGCTAACCATATTTGCATAATTAGAGTGACTCTGGTTCATCATGCTTTATTCATTACAAAGAGAAGCTGGTTATAGCTTAAGAGTGATAAGCCATGTTGTATACATGATCCTTGGATACTAGTAAGCTTACCTTATATTCATAACAACTTAAACACATGAACTCAGTAGTTCCAGTATAGGAAAGACTTGAATTTCTCAAATTTATGCTGTTGAGATACAATTAAAGACTAATCTATCACCCTTGTTCACTGCTTCTTCCATCCCAGCTGTCAATTTTTCTGATTACCAGTTTCTACCCTCCACAACGGCCATCCACAGAGGGTTTTCCTATCTACAACATTCCAAAGAGATCAAATATTTCAGGGTGTGCGCCTGCATAAAATCACTAGATAGCTAGCCCCCATATAGTTAGTAACAAATAGTGATAAAACGCGATAGCATGCATCTCAAGAATGGACTAAATAACATGCATCTTGTTGAAACGAGCATCAGAAATATTAGAATAATTAGAATAATGGTCGAGGAGTATAGTATTATATAAGATGTTCAATCTATAGCTTTTACTTATATAAGGTTCAGTCACCTGCATTTCTCATAGTGACTAATAGGCCCTACTATAAATGAAAGGCAAGCACACGATTCGTCAATAGACGCGGCCTTGCTCTCTTACTTGATAAGGTATGGGGGTGTGGAAACATTGGTAAACCTGTTACCAGTACGCCCTCTTTATTATATAAGCGTGGTATTATTCTTATTTGGGCTCTCCCCCTGCTACTATACTATATAAAAATATGTTCTCTTACTCTTTTCATAATCGGGTCCAGCCAACTGCCGATCCACTCTCATTTCAACATAGCCCGCATCTTGATTTATTCCTTCATTGGGATTTTCCAACGTTTCCCCCCTCTTTCTTATATAAGCATGGTGAAGTTCCAGTTCATCCTCGTTTGGCCTTTACGAAGAACGGGCCTTTCTATTCGTTCACATTCTCTTATTCACGTAATAAAGTGGTGGGTAGAAGGGCGTATCCATCTGATATATTGAAAACACTATCTATATAAAATCTATTTCTTTTTTGTGTTTTTTTTATTAT
>APFE031409034.1:0-22801 GCA_000404065.3 Pinus taeda
AGGTGGTTTTTTGTATAGATATACCTCACATGTGAGTTTTATGCATGCTTCTCCACTATTATTTTATTTAATCAAGTTCTATTAATCATTAAATACCTTTTTTATTGCTTTAAATTATTAAACTTAAGAATAATATTGTTTTAATATTATTATTTTATATATAGAAAAAGTTTCATGCTTCACCACAATATATTCCGTCTAATGGAAATGGTGCATAATATTACATAGAAAAAAACATGGTAATAATATGTAATAAGCATATAAATGAGAGTTTCAAACAGAACTATCATTTCTTTTGAAAGAAGAAATTATAATGAGCTATAAATAATAGATTATTTCCCAACATGTTATTTAAGTGAGTTACATAACACACTTTATTCTGTTTAAGCGTACCATTGTCCTTATATTTTTAGGCCTCTAGTTTGAAGTGTACTCTCAAGGCCATGATTTAAGATAAGTATATTTCTGCATGCAACCAAACTAAAATAAGAACTATTCATTTTCTTTACTCAATCATGCATAATTGAGATGATGACAATGTGTTTGAATTACAAGGGAAGTGGAGCTTTGAAGGTTTTTCCATTTCCTTTACAAAAATTATGTAATTGATAGGGTGATATTGTTTTTAAAATAAGGGAAGTAATGGCTTCAATACTTCCTATGATCACACATATAGACAACCACAGCCTACGCTGGAAAATATCAATCCTAGTTGAAACTATATTACAAATGTTGTGCCACTCAACATTATTACTACATGATTTATACATAATCCATGCTAGTTTCCCTTCACACAAATTTAACACTAAATAATCAACTTTCAAAATTTGTAGCATTTTTTTGGTATTCCTAAGGTTGAAATTAGTTATATGAAAATTTATCCATATTATTATCAATAAAAAATGTAGTCGTACTCAAATTCCATATATAGTGCAAAATTGATATAGATGGACAATTTCAATACTATATGGATTTCACCATAAAAAAGCCTTGTTGAATGACATTATATATTTTATGTAAGACATATTTCCCCTAAGAAAAATTTATATTAATACATAGAAAGATGACATACCTTTGACCATATTAGTGTTAGTGGCCTTTCGAATAGCTGCACTTTATATAATATAATATGTAGTTTTATTTTGATGTTTTTAGTAATGAGCATCCTTAATTTTTGCATCAATGAAAGAACTAACATGTGTTGGCATGTATGAGAATTTTTTATTTTTATTATATCATCATTAGAAAGGTGACAATATGTGATATAAATGAGAAAGATAATTTTTTAATCCTATATCACTTGGAGCTAATTATAAGATTTGTTGTGACTCTCCACTCCTCATTGTAGTCAAAGTCATAGGTTTCCATTAATTGAGTTCCTTATTTATTTTCGCCATAGGGATATCACTGGCTTGTTGAAAAGCATGCATATTTAATATTTAGGCCAATGTGAAAGAGAATGTGTTCTTCAATATATATTTTAATTAGACTTTGAGTATCCATATCCTTAAGTGGATACTTCAACATAACTAGGATATAAAGGTTTTTCAAGTGTGTTAGGCATGAAACCCATAAATGACATCCACTATATGTAATTATACTCTTCATAGTTAAAATCACTATTGGGTATTTGATATCAAAATGAATTTAATGGGGTTGAAGTAGGATAATTACATACTTTTTTCCACAATCTCATAAGTTTTTATAGCAATCAATTAATTCATCATTTAAAGAATCTAAGATAAGAGGTTCTTCAACATAAAAATTGAATATCATCTTAAATAAATTAGTCTTCTAACACTATTATTCTAATTTAAACCCTATGGGACATCCTAATTATAAACCAATATTCAATATGCAACCATGTCCAACACTTGCAAGTGGATATATTGATCTAGTTGGATATCAGTGACGACCTACCTATTCCACTAGCTCAAAGCACAATTCTCCATCTTCATAGTATTTCTATAAGTTTTTGGGTCATGTACTTCTAACATCATTTTTGAGATCCTAAACTAGAAATAAAAAAGAACTATATGTGCTAAAAACGGTCAAGTTTAGGGCTGTTGTTCAATCTACAACAACTTCACTATTATGTTTTTCTTATTATCCATATCATAGATTTACAAATTTATGTTTGAAGAATTTCCACATGTAAAAGAGCCTCTATCAGTCAATAACAAGTCTACTCACAACTTGAGCCTCTTATCTTCATCGCCTTTGTTTGATTTCTCTACAACTGAGTAAGTGTTTCTTCATAGCAATGAGGATTTCTAACTACCAGAACCATACTCACCGGAAAGCTGCAACATGTTCTATCCCTTGGGTAACTACAAACAACTTTCCTTGAAGGTTTTGTTATTGTTAATATCACTCATGTTTCTCCCAAATGCGCGAGCAAGAGTTATGACCAGACTATGCTGAACTTTACAAGTTTTTCCTGCTTATGTCTTCTCCTCAACCTCGAATGGAAGTGATTTCCAAAATATTTGTCCTCACATAGGTATAGACTATGTTACTAGCATAGTCTTTGGTATCTATGTCTTCGTCCTAGAGAAGGGGGTAGAATCTAACCCTAGGTTCTTGGCTTATCGATGCAGGTGGGTTTTGCAACTCTAGGGCTATCTCATAGGTAGCCATTTGTTTTAGTTTCATTTAACATTAGATATTTTTTCTTGGTGTGGTTCCTCCTAACATCATTCATATTTTGATTGTAGGCACAACCTGTTGTTGAACCTTCCTTCTTAGCACTTTGGCCATGAGAGTAGTGTACTCATGTTTCTTCTATCTAGGTTTCCTTCCAGGTTGGTTTTACAATAAACCCATGACGGATTTATCATTTAACAAGATTTTTGGTTGCCTAACTACTTAGCATGAGGATGTCGAGCTGAGGCATTACCCTGGTTTTCCTAGGTGTTAGTGTTTTGGTGGCTCGAACGCCTAGGACATGGATGGGTGAACCAATCTTTGTTTTTAATTTTAACCTGGAATCCAACTGTGCATACAATAAATGAATCTCTCATGTTGTAATGATTAATGTATTATTTTTAATTATGGTGTAAATAGAGGTATGATATCATTCCCTATGGGAATAGTTCGATACATGGTTGTTCGGTTTACCCAGTCAAGGGTTTGTTTGTTTTCATTTTAATTTAAAGATTTGTTGCATAAACAAATTTTGTTGGGTAATTTCTTCAAGAGGTAGTCCTTTCGTCAATGGCTGGGTTGAACGTAACATTTGTTTCTCTGGTTAATAGGAAATATCGTTCCTCCTTTCAAGTACTATATTCGAAGTTCTATATTCTTTATGTTCGGTTATTCTCAAATTGGGTCTATTCTCTGCAAGGTCTATGCATTTCTTGTTTTAATTTAGTTGTGAATATTTAAAGGTTGCAACTAGCATTCCACCTTGACTTATATGTGTATATCTAGTCCATTTACTTTACAGTGATGTATGTGCTACTCTTTATGGGAACTAATTGGTTTCACTCTTGACCCTAAGGTGAAAGGTTCCTCGATTTTGACATTGTTTTCAATTATCCAATTTTCCTTTTTCCTCATGTGACTCTTCAAGATATTTTTGAATTTTTGGTTCATGCTTTCCGTTCATTTGTTGAATTGTATCTTTCCCAGATTGCAATTGTTGCACACACAGTATAATAGCTATTCCTTGTTAAAGTGAATAGTCCTGTTAGTTTTAATCTAAGACACAGAATAGATAAATGTTTATTACCTAACACAAATGAATTAATAGTAATCTTTATAATACTCATTTCATTTGTTTATAATAATCTAACAGTACTAACAATACCATTTATTATTAATCATTGAGATATAAAAGTTTAGGTACTTATATGTTCACTTCCTTGTAGCCAATAGTTCCTCTTCGGGAAGATCTCACCACCTAGTTGCAATTGTAGAAATTACATCTAGACTCTCCCCCGAGATCTTCCTCCTTCGCATATTAGTTATGAGTTTTGTCACAATCTGGTATCTTGAGGCATCAAGAATAACTATCCATCATCAAGTCACATACCTTTATGACTGTACTTCAGATTTCCCATTGGTTTATTCCACCCATCTCAAGGAATTTCTGATGGCAGTAATCTACTCCCTTAACCAATCTAATATTTTACTCTCCTCCATTCTCCAACCCCCAAGGACTTCCTCAAATTATTCCTTTGAGGACACATGTGAGTAATCACCTTAACTATCTGAGGAGGTTAAAAATTGCTTCTTTCAGTTCTTTCCAAAAATATTTTAACTCTTATTATTCATTCCTTGTAAAAATGTTCTGGCCACCCAACCATAATTCTTTAATGTTCTTTATCGAATATTTGATGAGAAATCATAATGGTAAATAAAGTAATAAGTAAAAATAGTAACAAAATTTAAATTTCCATGTAACATGGGGTGTTACATCTTACCCTCCTTATGAGGAACATTGTCCCTGGTGTTCTCTCTGAATTACAAAATAGTGCAGGATAAGCTTTTCGCATTAAATCCTCTTCTTCCCAGGTGGCTTCTTCCAGGCCAAAGTGCTTCCGTTGCACTTTAACCTAGGTGATGGCTCATTTCTGCAAGGATTTTTCTCTCCGCTTGAGAATACAAAGAGGTGGTATCAGAAATTCTCCTTCTGTTTTGACCTACACATTTTCAGAGACTATCATCAGAAACTTTCAAAGAACAAATTATAGACTACTTGTTTTATTAACTTATTTACCTATACATTTTCCCAGTCAATTATATGCTTAGGGTTGTACAAATATTTTTTAACAAGGACACATGAAAAACATTATGAACGCAAATATGGATTGGTAATGTGAGCTTGTATGCTACACGTCCAATCTATTCCAATACTTGAAAAAGTCCACAATAGCGAGGTGTTAACTTAGCAAAACACCCCCATTGCAAGGTAGTTTTCCTTATATACATGATCCCCCACCTGGAGCTCCCTGTAAGTTCTTTGTTTTTCCACATAAAATTTCTATCTAACCTTGACAACTTTTAAGTTTTGACGCATTTTTTTAACTGCCTCCTCCTTCTCGGCTAGCATATCAGGACCCAATGTTAGTCTATTGATAGGACTATTCCAATATATGGGTGCCCTACATCTCATTCCATTCAATGCCTCGAAGGGACTCATTCCCAATGACTCATGTTGTCCATTATTATAAGAAAACTCTACTGAGTGGAGGTAGTCTTCCCACTTATGCGGTTGTTGCATCAAATACATTAGTAACATAACTTCAAAAAGTTTATTCACCCACTCCTGATCATCTGTCTGGGGGTGGTACGTGGTACTAAATGGGATTTGTGTGCCCAATCCAGAGGAAAGGGTTTTCCAGAAATTGCATGTAAATTTTACATGCCTGTCACAAATTACCACCTTGGGTATTTTGTACAATCTAAAAATTTCTCTCATAAAAATATCTACAATTTCAACATTTTTGGAAGTGGATTCAATAGTATAAAATGAGCGTTTTTTCTTAGCTTATTAACCACCACTATAATTGAATCATGTTTCTTTTTGGTTCGGGGAAAACCTATGTTGAAATCCAAGATAGTTATCTCCCATTTCCAATGAGGAATAGGTAGTGGTTGCAATAGTCTAGTGAGGTGTTGATGTTCCACTTTCACCAACTGACACTCCAAACATTTAGCTAAATATTCAATAATATATTTTCTTAAAACCGGCTAGAAATAACCTTTCTTATTAACTGAAAGTAGTTTTTGGTACCCTGGGTGGGCGTCATATGGTTTCCTCTAAAATTCATCTAATACCAATTTTTTAATAGAACTTTGATTAGGAACATAAATTTGATTTCTGAAAGTTAACAATTTATCCAGATTTATGCCATATTTAGAATTTTCCCCCTTATTCTAGGCATTAATTGTCTATTGCCAAAGAATGGCATATTTTAGCACTTTAAGAGATGCTTCTTTAATCATATCAAGGAGGTTTGACTTCACTTGACTGAATTTTATTTCATAAAGACAATGAAACTTTCTTCTTAATGCATTGACAACCTGATTTTCTTTCCCCTCAAGGTGCTTCATTTCAATGTCGAATTTGCTAAAGAAGGTTGTCCACCTGGCTTGACGGGCATTTAAACATGATTGGTTAAAGAAATTTGTAAGACTTCTATGATATGTTAATAGCATAGATTTCTTCCCCAGTACGTAGTGTCACCACAGTTTTAGCACATGCACTATTGTTGTTAATTCAAGATCATAAGCATAATATCACTGCTCATACTCCTTCAATTTGTGGGATTCATAAGCTATAATTTTCCCTTCTTGCATTAATACTCTGTCAACGCCACCTTCGTTACTTGCATCTGTGCAAACAAAAAAATATGTCTCTGGGTCTGCCACCTTTAATACAGGTGTCATAGTAAGTAGATGTTTTAATTTCTCAAATCTTTTCTTCCATTCAACTGTCCACTGGAAAATTCACCCCTTCTTTTGTAATGAGGTCATGGGAAAAGAAATTTTTGAGAATCCTTCAATGAATCGATGACGGTACCCAGCAAGGCCCAAGAAGGACCTAATATTGGCAACATTCTTCGGGGTGGCCCACTCCATAACAGTCTTAATATTCTTCTGGTCTACCATTATACCTTTTGCTCATATGACGTGACCAAGATATTATATATGACTTGTAAAAGTCACACTTGCTATACTTAGTGTACAACTAATTGTCCCACAGGTTTTGCAACATAATTCTCAAGTGATTTTCATGTTCCACCTAATTCTTAGAGTAAATCAATATATCATCAATAAAAATCATCAGAAACTTATCTAAGTATGGCTGAAAAATACCATGCATCAGACTAATAAAAGTTTTCATGGAATTTGTGAGACTGAAAGGTAACACCTCGAACTCATAATGACCATAACAAGTTCGAAAGGAAGTTTTACAAATGCCTTATTCCTTAATCCTTATTTGATGATAGTCAGATCATAGATCGATCTTGGAGAACACACTTGCTCCTTGAAATTTATTGAATAAATTGTTAATTTGTGGTAAAGGGTATTTATTTTTTATAGTTAGTTTATTCAAGTAACGATAATCAATATATAATCTTAGAGTTTCATCCTTCTTCCATATAAACAATATGGGTGCTCCCCATGGGGGCACACTAGGGTGGATATAACCTTTATCAAGCAGTTCTTTCATCTTCATTTTGAGTTCTGTTAACTCAGATATGCTCATATAGTAAGGAGTTCTAGAAACATAAGCTGAACCTTGAACTAGTTCAATCGTAAAATCGATATCCTTCTTAGGTTGTAACCCAGGTATGGACTCCAGAAACACATCAACAAAGCCTTCAATGACAGAAATATCTTCCAGGGAAGTCATTTTTCTCTTGGAATTTAAGTATCCTACTTGTACAAGATAAATTTGACAAACTTTCCTAATGCATTTTCCTAGCTGGTTAGTAGTAATACGACATAACTTAATATTTTTCTTAATTCCTTGAATTTCCTTCCTCTATCCTAATTCAATAAGGTTACTTATACTTAAATTATACTTAAATTAACATAAATCTATTGTTCTAAAATAATCACAAGACAATGTTTTGTTTTTGCAACTACCCTTCGCTTCACCCCTATGGCTAATTGGAATAACCAAAGCTTTTGAAATTTACTTCTTTGCATCTGGCATCCCCCTACAACCTGAGGAATCACATAGATTAATCTAGAGCCCAGATCAAACAAAATAGAGATAGATTGATTAGCGACCATACCTTCACACTCAATCATGGTGGGTTGGTATTCTGCTTGATGGTCATCAAGTGCAACATTAATTCTAGGCATACTCCTCTCCACCTCCCCAACTGTGGAAGCTTCTTGCAGGCTCGAAATTTGTTTCGTTCTTCCCTATGTGGATAGGTTTTGTAATAATGTGGTTCTCAACACCCCCAACACTATAGAGGTTGTTTATATTACTAGTAATTAACATACTTATTAACTCCCCCAGTGTACCTATTTTCAGTAGATGGTGGCATCTTTGGTTGATTCCTTTCTCAAAATTTATTGAAGGGCCTTTTCTATACATTTCTTCCACTGGATACATTTGTCTGTCTGTTTTGGGGAAAACTTCTTCCCCTCTGGTTCAAACCTTCTTCCAAACCCTCACTCTTCTATTTCATTCGTTGATAAAAGATGTAGGATTTTCGAACAATGTCATCCATCATATTTGGGTTATCAAATTCCACCTTCTCCTTCATGAAGTTATGTTGACTACTAATAAAATGTTGAATCTTGGCCTTTTCTTCCTACATATATAGTACATATCGTAATAGAGAGGTAAATCATTTCACATATTTGTCCATATTCAAAGCTCCCATCCTTAAATCATGGAACTCCTTTGCTTTTTCAACATAATAGCATTCTATTAAATATTTATCCTTGAAATACCTTTGAAATTCTTACCATGTGACCTGCTCTTCATCAATTTTTCTTACAATTTTTATTTCTTCCAACCAAAGGGTGGCCTTAATTCTTTATTGATAAACTGCCAGCCACACCTTGAGTTTATCATTGTAGTCATGGTTATGGATATATGTATGCATATTAATTAACCACACTTCCACTGCTTCCTCTGAATCAACTTCAAGGATTGAGGGTTTTATCTTTCTGAATTCCCCTTGTAGTTTAGTTCTTTTTATTTTTTATTTTTGCTGATTAGAAACATTATCAGAATGTCCTTCTTCATCCTCCTCATGTCTTTCCCCTAAGTAAAATTTATCTTCCCCTTGATGGACAGTCATGGTTTTCTCTCTGTTACGAGCACTAGGGTTTGGCCCTCATTGATTTTGTTGATTGGACATGGTTTTTAGGATGCTTTCGTGCTCTTGTTATAACCTTTTGTTGTATGTCCTCAAATTAGTCATTTTAGCACATAACTTCTGAACAGTTTCAAGTAGGGTCACATTAGCCTCTTGAGATTCTTCTGCTCATTGTATCCACATATCAAGGTTAGACCCTACATAAGCCACTCCAGGCTGATTTGGTGGTCTGTGACCCCTTTGCATTCTACTCTTTTGTCTTTATCTTTGTGCTCAACCATTCATATTCACTTAGTTTGTTATATATATATGCCAAAAGCCTCAATGTTGTAAATCAAGCTTTGATACCACTTGTAACAAACATTACAAACAATTTAATTACCCAAATATAAATAAACAAAAAATAATTATCATTATAATTTTACCATTTTGTAAGCTATGGCATTCCATGGAACTTAAGGTTGACATGACATGGTTTTGGTTTGTACATTTCTTTTTATGGCATATATCAAATTGACCAATCCATGCAGCACATTACACATTAATCACATTGACTTAACACTTTAGTGCATGACTTTAGAAGGTCTGATAACTTAGGACACTCGACATATCTTGTCTTGTGAGATCGTGGCTTGGGAATCTGACGGTCCTCAATAGTAAGGGTTTATTGAGGTAACCAACTCCCCTGTACTATGTCGCGAATGAGGTCATTTGGGTTTTCTTCACCTCATTTTGATTTCTCTACAATCGGGTAAGTGTTTTTTCATGGCATGAGGGTTTATGCCTACTAGAGCCCTGCTTACTGGTAAGCTACAACATGTGCTATCCCTTGGGTAACTACGGACAACTTTCTCTAAAGGTTTTGTTATTGTTAATATCACTCATCTTTCTCTGATATTCAAGAGTAAAAGTTCCGACCAGACTGTGTTGAATTATGTAGGTGGTTCCTACTTATGCTGACTCCTCATTCTCGAAAGGAAATGATTTGGAAAATGTTTGTCCTCACCAAGGTAGAGACTATGTTACTAGTATAGCTTTTAGGATCTATGTCTTCGTCCAAGGGAAAGGGGCAGAATCTAACCCTAGTTTCTTGGCTTATAAGTGCAGGTGGGTTTCACAGCTCTAGGGCTATCTCACAGATAACCATTGTCTTAGTTTCATTTATCATTCAATATTTTTTCTTGGTGAGATTCCTCCTAATAGCGTTTTGATTTTGGTTGTAGGTATAGCCTCTCACTGAACCTTCCTTCTTAGCACTTCGGCCTCGAGAGCAGTGTACTCATGTTTCTTCTATCTCTACTCCCTTCCAGGTTGGTTTTACACTAAACCCATGATGGATTTTACACTAAAGCCATTGCCATGCTTTTCCTGGGTGGTAGTGTTCTGGTGGCTCAAATGCCTAGGACCTAGACGGCTGACCCAGTATCTGTTTTTAATGTTAGCTTGGAACCCAATTGTGCCTATAATTTATGAATCCCCCATGTTCTAAGGATTAATGTATTATTTTTAACTATGGTACAAATATAGGTTTGATATATTTCCCTACGGGAATAGTTCAATACATGGTTGTTCGGTTAACCCAGTCGATGATTTGTTTGCTTTTGTTTTAATTTAAATATTTCTTGCATAAACATATTTTGTTGGGCAAGGTTGAATGTGATGTGTTTTCTCTAGTTGATAGGCAAGATCGTTCCTCCTTTCAAGTACTCTGTTTAAATCTCTATATTCTTTATGTTCATTTGTTCTCAAATTGGGTCTATTCTTTGCAAGGTTTGTGCATGGCTTATTATAATTCGGTTATGAATATTTAAAGGTTGCAACCACCATTCTACCAAGAATTATATGTGTATAGATAGTCCATGAATTTGAGTTTTGGGATTAAATCTATCACCTGGACAAGGTTTTAACAACAACAGAATGTGACTTCCACTTAATCATAATGTAGACGATTAACTATGATACTTAACTTTATCTTCAATTGATAAAATGATTGTTTGGTACTTAAAAGTACTCCATACTTAACTAATCATGTCATATGCTCTTTTACACCTCTTCCAACATCTTATTGACCATGAATAATTCAGTGTAGGTATAAACTCATTTCTTCTTCATGAGTTATAAATGAAAATTATAATGTTTTCAATTCCACACCCTTTAAATTTTTAGGCACTATGTGTAACAGGGTGTGATCCTAGGGTATTTACATGTTAACACCTCCTTTTAACATTAAGTCACCCCTGAAGCAAAGAGATAAGTTATCAAATTTATTAGCATGAATTCCCACATGGTTTATGCAACAATTTTTATGTTTTCCTATTCATCACAAACAACATTATCAATAAAATTTGTTAGGAAAACTTCCCAATATTGCTTGGTAGGGAATAGTGTTACAAGATACATATTCTAGCTGGTATGATTATGACTTAAGTGAATAGATTTCTAGATCTCCCTATCCTTGCATAACAACCTCGATTACTAGTACCACATAGTCATCCCTATTGTTGAATCATTCTAATGTTTACTGTTGCATGATTCATTATCCTTAGAACTTTCCCGATGCATGAATTATGTTATTACTAGCATAATATCCTTATATCATCATAAGTTGTATTAATGCGAAAACCTTTTTGGTTTATCAAGAATTTACTTATTAATTCAGACCATGATGTTCTGAATCTAGTGTACCATTCATGTTATTCATTAGGCTGCTTTGAATTTCTCTAATGTATCAAGCACCATCATGTCTAATTTACAAGTATACTTTACTCAGCTATGTAAAAACCCACTGATTATTATTCCCTTATCACTTTCCTCAAAAGGTATAATTGTAAGATCTTCAATCATCTTACTGTAAGCACCTTTCTGAAAGGTTCTTCTCTAAGGGATATTAACGGAACCCCATCTGTATCAAGATGGATATGTCCAGTAAGTTTGTGGAGTTTGAGGTTGCACATTTTAAGTTATATTAGAAATTTGAGTGAAATTTTGAGAATGTGCTCATAAGCTTAATAATGTCTTTCTACTATTAACCAAGAAGTACTAGGACTTGATTTTACACTCCCATTATGTATTTACACTAGGGGTACTTTTGTTGTCACTCCCATTGACTTTCTTATGAAGGTCATACAATTATTAATGTATGATGTCTTCCTACATATAGTAACTTGTATTGCATGTGTGCTTACTCTTCAAACTTTGACCCTAGTTCAGTCTATATATGAATATAAAATTTGTGTTTCTTATTAGTTACAATGGTTTAGGTATTGTTTCACTCAAGAACTTGTAGGTCCAAACTATGCATATGTTACCTCTTAAGCTTAAGTTCCCTTCAACAACATTTTCCCCAATAAAAAAATTACATTCCAAATGGATTGCATCATTACATATAGATGCACTAATCAAAAGATTAAATTGAAAGACAATTTGTACAATTACATAGTCTTATACTATGACCTATACTTCATGAGCTTAACAATATTTCATAGGAACCTTTACGAATAGATATCCCTACATAACACCTTAGAATTTATTCTAGGATGGAACCCACTTAATTAACCATGAACTTTTGTTAATGTGGATAGTATGTCTTGGGTCTCTTACCTGATGAGATATGATTTCCTTTTATATACTTTACTTTTGTTTTTTCCTTATGTTTTCCACGACCTATGGAAAAGAAACAGTTGACATTTATTTTATTAGTTGTGATAAGAGTGGCATTTTTATATGACTAACACAACAGGTTATAGCTACCAGTAGATCAACACCCCATTTTGTTGTAAACAGAGGCTCAATTTTACATGCGTATTGTAGCCTTTCCTTTAAGTTAGAACTATTTGGGAGTTAGTTGCTGAAAAAGAGTCTCGAAAGAAAAATGATGCTATCTGCAACTAATCATTCACCATCATTGCTGCCACCCAACTTTCTTGATGTCGTGTACCATCATTCAGGCTATTTCATTTACTGGGCAGAAACGTCATATTATTTCCATCGTTTTCATGACTCTTTACTATTGCTTATGCAATTGATGATCTATAATAAAAGTTAGTAATATTTTCTCCTTTATGCTCTTATTGAGATAAATTGGAGACACTGTTCTCTCCTCTATGCTCTTAATGTGTTTCCAGAAACTCATTCAGGTGTCTCCTTCGCAAATTGAGAGTAGATAAAATTTATTTAAAATGATGAAATAAACTATCCTAATTTGTAATTACTAGATTTTCAAACTTGAAACTAAGCATTCAACAACACATGCATATGAGAACAATTAACTTTTACACATTCAAGAAAATATTATGATTCAACCCAGAACTCGTTGTTTTCAAGTCCAATGGGCATCAAGAGAGACAGTTTAACCTTGTGACCTTGAATCTAAAGAACAACAATCAAACAACAGAAGCATATAAACATATTTGACTTTTGTCACGTTAAATATGGATCAATATGAGTAGACAGTTGATATAGACTTGTTTCCATTAAAAAATAAGGTGTACGACTCAAAAGCATAATTCAATCCAAAAAATCACCAAGAGATTGGGTTTAGTAAAGGCAATGTCGCACAATTATAGTGTTCTAGATCCATGGATAAGGTTCAAAGGGAACAATCGTCCTTATGGTGATCTTTTACGTCCATCTAGTGGGATAGATGTGGTTGCCTTAATTCACATGCTTTCAAAAGTTGTGTTAATTCTGAAAGTAGTAACCTCACTAAAACAAAAGGCAGAAAAATCAATCTACTAGTAATACGATTTTGTCACTCTATAATACCATTTTCTCAAAAGCATGCTAGGCATACTCTATACTCTGGCATTTGGCATAGATGTCTAAGAGAGCGTTTTCGACAAACAAGTTCGATACAATTCCATCCCGAGTGAGATAACAGTGGATTTCCTTACCCCATTCTAGTGTTATCCAATGGCCACAAACTCGGAGCACACTAGAAATAGTGATATAGTTTGATCTCGCACCTCTCGGTTTCATCATAGGGAATGTTTCCACCACTCCAGGTCTGACATGACTACACAAGCTTTGAGAACACTCGGAAACATAAGGATATCAAGCAGCATATCTGACTTATTATGTCAATGCTTTCTTGTTGCATGCACTTTCAACAGACATAATACATCATCTGAATTACCAGCAGTAGTACTTCTTATGCTCAACACCTGTTTACACAACAATGTAACATGTCTTACTTTTAGACAACAACCATCATTGTATATGTAGCTATATATATATTCGACGAGTTGTTGCATTTACTTCGTTGGATCTTGGTCAATCACACTATAAGCTAAGAAATGTCTACAACACATTTAATCTTCAAGATTTTGTTTTTATCCTATCCATATTATTATGTAATAGAAACTTTATTATGCTACCGCCTTAACTATTCCATAATCCCTTAATTTACACTTTGAATCAAAATAATCAATATAATATATATATATATAGCCTTAAATGTAGGCCTTGGGAGAGGTGCACCTTAATTTGATAGCAATATGAGGTAGGGTTGGTTGACTTCCTTCGAAGACTTCTTTAGAGTTGAACTAATACTAAATTCCTTATAGGGTACTACCCTCAGAGAAGACACTTCTTGATATATGGCCTAGATGGGATAGAGTTTAAATGGATTCCTTAAAGATATCCCCACAATGCCACAAAAATCAAACAATTAGAACTATTATCTTACAAGGACCACACTTTTTCAAAATGAATAGAAACTATCCATTTCTAGACAATCATATACTTTAAATGATTTGATATATTTTATATCAAGTGGATTAACATATACATGTTATTACTTCCACATTCCCTCAAATAAACCATTTTACTATTTAGATTCAACCTTAAGGAATCCTAATTTCCTTTGATTGCAAGTAATCAATATGATACTTGCATGCTTCAGAGTCCTCCTCGAAATTATTTTAAGATTTAAGTTCAATCCTTTATGGCTTCTGGGCTATTTTTCTTATAAAAAAATTATAACCAAAACCTTTAAGTGAAACCCCTTATTTTTTTAGGACCTAATTTAATTCCCTCATTCATATCTTACAGAGGTGGATTCGCCCATAGGCCACAATATTTGAACTTAATGCTCTGATAACATTTGTCACATAACCCCTAATCCTAATTTGGCAAATGCTTACTAGGCTCCCATTCCTTATATTTGCTTTAATTAAAATTAGATGTAAATAGTCATCACAAATATTACATGAAAAAATATTTATCATGCACTATACTCATATTCTTCAAATTTCAAAAACATTAAAGTAACGAGTCACACCCCTTGGGCATAATACTACAACCTCCTTCTATACTTTACTTAATTCATGATGTGGACTCTTAGGTTAAATAAATAGAACCTCAATACAAGCTTCCAAATCAACCCTTATGCACATATCATAACTCGAGAGAACAATCAACGATGGGCACTCAACAGGAATCCTGGACAAAGTAAGGAGGGAAAGCCCTCTGTCATTCAGCTCTCCACCTGGATAGGGTTCTTAGAATTCTCGAGTTGACCCTTTGCCCAACTACTACAATTCTCGGACATACCTATGCTTTGATCCTTGATCTTCCTCACCATGCAACCCTATGACTTGCTCAGCCACAAACCTTCTACTGCAAATTCCAAATTACCCCGCTCTTCTGCCTGACTATGCATGGCAGAGAAAAAGGAAAACCCGCTCAAACACCGCCCCACCTTAACAATTCCTGGTGATCCCCCCTCCTCCACCATACTAAGCAAGCTAGAGCGAAATGTAGGAGGAGAGCCAGAGGAGACATACCTGTAATCACACTCAACCACTGAAGATCCAAAAACCTAAGCTACATAGTTCTCCTCCTCCCTTCACTGCATACTAAATTTTTCTCCCACCCTTACCACCCTCATGTACCCCAGTCCATCTGGACCACGTCCCATCTCACTACCGTTGTTGTTTCTAACTTGCTCTCCCCCCACACTCCATCCACTACGCTACCTCGAAACTCCCACAGGCATGCAGGATGCCACCATGGTCATTTGATCTATGGTGAGGGTAGTAGGTGGCCTTCTTAGTCGACCACTCCCTTGAACTATCCACCTTCTCATACTATCCCTCTTTATCACCCTGATTGGGGGCCACCTATGTCTACTATGTTGAGGTCATGTCTTCATGGAAATCTTGGGCTAGGATTACTTTGAGGGGCTCTAATCTGGGCTCCTCTAGTTGGGTCAGCCATATGCTGTCCAGCTTGCCTCCTTGTTCATTACTTCCCCAATTTTCTAGGAAATCCACTGCTCTGTTTCCTTCCCTTCTTACATGATTGATGATCATATATTTAAATCTCTTTATAATGGTTTACAAATCTTAGACCAGGCTAGCCATCCTCTAGCTTTTCATAACTTTATCCCATGTCTTTCCATTAATGAGTTTCCTTATCATGTCAATAACCAGTTGGGAGTTGCCTTCTACTTCCAAGTTGTTGTAGCCATTTCTTATCATTGTTCTTAGTCATTGATAGATTTCCACAAGCTCCGCTTCATTATTATTCATGATACCACCATAGTCTCAGTATAACAATCTTGTTCTGCCTTTGTCATCTCGAAATATGCCTTCGAGCCCTGTCGGCCCTAGGTTTCCTTTGGAGGCACCATCAAAACTCAGTTTGATGAAACCTACCGAGGGGCGAGAAAAGTGGAGAGGGTTAACGCTGCCGATGTTAGGGGGTTTCCACATCTGAGGTGCTACCATTCCATGTTCTATATTAAACTTGTTCAGAATCTATTATTCCTTAGGTGTCATTTTCCAATCCTCTTGACTCCATGTTTAAGCTAGAATAGTTTCTCTTATATGACTCAAGGTTCTTTTCTAGACCCGCTCTAGAGGCAACTCTTTGTTTTGAAAGATTCTCCTCTTTCTTTCTTTCCATATCATCCATATATTCATGCCTACTGCTAGACTCCAGGCTCTTCTTACCACTGGGCTCCTGAATTGACCTCATCCCCATTGTTTAATTGTTTCTTTGATGTTTTGATGGTATCTATTTGTCCTTCCAAAGAGTCTCATTATTTCTTCCCCTTTGTTGTTGGGCAGCTCGACAAGAGTTCAAGAGGTATTCCTGTGTTTCCTGTTTACAGAGATAACACCTGGGAGGACCCTGAATTCCATGTTTTTGAAGTTGATCCCAAGTCAGAATGTAGCCTTTCCCAACCAACCATAGGAAGTGATTCACTTTCAGCCACCAATTACCCTTCCATATTTGTTTCCATAGGGGTGACATGTCATCTTATTCTTGCTACATGATGAGATTGTATGCTTCTTTAATCGTGAAGTTTCCCTTCGTTGAATGATCCCATCTCAGTATGTCTGGACCTATTCTAATAGTTGTTTTCCTTGTCTTCATTTCTTTTATGTACAACTCCCTTTTTTCCATATCAATATGCCTATCCCATTCTTCCGAATTTTTCCAAGTTCTCCAGGATTCCTCTTGGCGGTCTTCATTCTAGAACTCTATGACATAGTTCAAACCTTCCTCTTTCTCCTTTTGGCATGTGTCTCTTAGAGCCTGAACATCATTCAGTTTCTTCATTTGTTGCCAAGCTTCTTCCCAGAATTTGGCTGAATTTCCGTTCCTAATTTCCCAGAATGCATGCTTGGAAACTACATCTCTGTTTTGATTGGCCAGATTCCATATTGTCGAGCCTTTCAGTGTTTCCTCAAGTCTTAAAATTTCCTCTGGTGTTGTTGGCATGTTATATTTTTTGTCCAGATTCTTTTCCATAGGTCTCCCCCTCCCATCATCCGTCTCCACCAGAGCTTAGCCCCCATTAGTTGGTTCAGAGAGTATGGATCTCTCAAGCCCAATCCTGCTTCATCTTTACTCTTAACCAAGCCCTTCTAGGATATCAATGCCCACTTTCTTTGTTGCTTCGGTCCTCCCCAAATGAATTTTTTGAATATTTCCACCATTTTGGCACACGCATATTTGGGGGCAGCCATTTTCGAGAGTTGGTAGATTGGAATCGATTGCAGGACTACTTTGACCAGTACTTCTCTTCCTGCTATATTCAGGGTTCTGAAGGACTGATTGGCTAATCTGCTGGAAATTTTCTCAATGGTTTGTTGCCAATTCACCATCTTTAGAGGATTCAAGGCTAACGGGGTACCAAGATATTTTGTGGGCAATTCTCCCGACTGGAAACCTAATACTCTTGTTAAATATGTTTTGACATTTCCTGCAGTGTTGAAGAAATATATACATGGTTTCTCCTTATTTACTTGAGTACCAGAAGCTTCCATGAAGAGGTCTAGTATCCCTTTTGTTCTTTTTACTTCTCTGAGAGAAACTATGCAGAACAACATGATATTATCCAAAAATTGTTGGTGTGTGATCGGGAGATTATTCCCCCATATCTGCAGCCCTTTGATTTTCCTTTCCTGCAATTCTTTTTTGATATATCTTCCTAACCCCTCCACAGCAATGATGAAAAGGAAGGGGGATAGAGGATCCCCCTATCACAGTCCTCTAGAGGCCTTGAAGGTTGTAGATGGAAATCCATTCAGGTGAATGGAAAAATTCGGGGTAGAGATCATGGCAAAGATCCATCCTATCCATCTATTGCAGGAATCGAAGGCCGCTAGTACCGATTTAAGGTATGCCCAGTTCATACGATCATAAGCCTTGGAGAGGTCCAATTTGATCATCATTCTAGATTCTTTTTTGGTTTTCCAAGAATGCACTACTTCTTGTGATGCTACCAATCCACCTAGAATTTGACGCCTTTCCAAGAAACATGTTTGTTCTGAGGAGATAATTCCAGAAAGGATTGGCTTAAGTCTTTTGGCCATAAGGGTTGCAATAATTTTAGATATTACATTACAAAGGTAATGGGTCTAAAACCTTGGGGATCTTCAGACTTAGCAGTTTTGGGAATAAGAGACAAGAGAGTTGAGTTTAGGCCCAAACATACCTTCTGGTTTCTTCGAGATTCTTCTACCACACCCAGAATGTCTTGTCCCAAGAATTTCCATTCCTCCTGGTAAAATTCCACTGTGAAGCCATCTGGTCCAGGAGCTTTATTCTTCTTCATCACTTTCATGAAATCATCCACTTCCTCTAGAGTTGCTGCCCTTATAAGAGCCAAGTTTTGATCTTTGGTAATCATGCTTGGTATCTCATTATAGATTCTCCCAGTAGCCTCTCTTCTGTCTTCTTGGGGTTCCGTAAGGAGGTCTTTGAAATGACTTACCAGAGTATATTCCATTTCCTCATGTTGAGTTAAGCGAAGTACTTCTTCATTCTTTATAGAGAAGATTCTATTTCTCTGCCTGTGCTGGATCATTGCCTCATGGAAGAACTTCGTGTTCCTCTCTCCTTCTCGTAACCAATTCACTCATGATTTTTGTCTCCAAATAATCTCCTCTTGTTTCCTTCTTTCTTCAATTTGGCCAATCAGAATCCCTTCGTCTCTAGCAAGTTCCTCGCTTCTGCCTGCTATTATAATTTCTTGCTGAAGTTTCTCCATATTCTGGTCTAAAAGTTGTTGATCTTTGAGGATGTTTCCAAATTCCTCTTTGTTCCATTTTTTAATTTTCTCCTTTAGTTCCTTTAGTTTTAATTGGAAAGTTTGCATCCTGCTTATTCCCCTTTATTGGCTTTGTTTCCACCATTCTTCCACTTTCGTCATGAACTTTTGGTCTCTGAGCCAGAAGGCCTCAAACTTGAAGGGAAATTTCTTGGGGCTCGTTTTAATGTCAAGTTTTAGCTTAATCGGCCAATGGTCAAAACCCATTCCCGAAATTATCATTGCTTCAATGAATATGTCCTGATTTATGATTTGTTTTGATATTAGAAATCTATCCAGTCTCGAGGAAATTTGGTATGTGCCTCCTCTTCTGTTATTCCATGTGTGAATCCCATTTATCGTTCGTATGTCAATCAGTCTATGTTTTACAATCATTTCTCCGAAGGCTTCCATATCCGAATTTGATCTTCTGATGCCTCCTCATTTCTCCATCAGAGAAGTGATCATGTTGAGGTCCCCTCCAACAATCCATGGACTTTCTGGGAGGAGGATTCGGATTTTTTCCAAGTTCTGAAGGAATATCCTGCATTGCCCTGGTATATGTGGACCATATACCCCGGTGAGAAGGACCCATTCGTTAGATCCAATATTCTTGAATTTTCCTAAAAGAATTTGAGGTACACTGACCCAATGTTCAAATTGAATCTCCTCTGGGTTCCAGAGAATTGCCAGCCCCCCTGCACTATCTATGGCATCCTGACCTATTATCTCATAATGCAGCTTGAATTTTCTCAGAATATATTTTAATTTATGTTTGCTAATCTTTGTTTCTTGGACAATCATTATGTTAAACTTATCTTTCTTCAGTCTCTCTTTCAGATATCTCTGTTTCCCCCTACTATTTAGCCCTCTAATATTCGAGGTTGTAATTATCATTTTAACAGTTTGAAGAATTGTTGGAATACCTCGCTCATAGGTCTTCTTCCTCATTTTCTTCCTCCCTTCCCTGTAGTACCCGCATCTGTGCTCTGTCCTCCTTGCGATCCTAGATGTTCTAGAAGATTTATTATGACCGCCCCTCTTTTTTCCTTGTATCTTTGGAACATGTTTTTGTATAATTTCTTTTGGTCTTCTGGTATGAATCTTTCATCCAGATGCCTCCATTCTTGCAGAAATCTCTTCATGACTTGTTCCTTTTCACTTCCTTTGTCCTTCTATGGGTTGATCTCCATTTGGGTCTGGTCTTGAGGGTTTTTTGTTCTCTCCCCTTCCTTCTCAAGTTCCATATTTGCTTTTGCTTTATTTTCTCCTTTGTCTACCTTTATAGGCTCTGTTGTTTCTTCTTCGTTGCCATCACCTTCTGCTTCCATTTCCTCTTCTTGTAATATCTCGAACTTATTCTTAGTTTTCTGAGTTAATTCCATAGAGGGTGGTTTCTATTTAGTCGGTCCTTTTTGAGTTTTTCTTCGACGAGGCACTTCTGTAAACCCTTCATCATCTTCCCTGCTCGTCTTTTCCTCCTTCCTGGCATCCTCCTTTTTCCCAAGATTTGTTGTTTCTACATTACCATTCAGAGGGAACGATTTGACGAGATGACCATATTCATGGCATCTTCTGCAACGAAATGGAATATTCTCATAATCCACTAGTCGTTGCCACACTTCGTTGTGATATTCCACTTCAATATAGTCTGGAAGCAGTTCTGTGATGTTCATATACACACAGATCTTGGCATAGGACATATATCTACCTCTTCTGGTGGTTTCTGCCACCTTGAAAAAAGTCCCTATTGAGTTCCCGATAACCTCCAGAATCTCTGGATCCCAGAACTCGATTGGGAGCCTGAACAACCTGACCCATATTGGTGCTGCTAACATTTTCTCCCTTTCTGGGTTGTAGCATATTTTCGAGTGTCTCATAAAGAGACCTACATTGTTGAAGAAGTAGGGTCCCTCCTCAAAGACTCTCTCCTTATCTTCCAAGTTGGCAAAAATGATCGTGAAGAAGCCCTTAGCCCCTAATTTTAGGTCAATATGCCCATTTGGCTTCCATCTCTATTGTATCCATTTAGCCAGTTCTTTGTCTGATGGCCATGTCCGCACAAACTTACAGATTAAAGCGTGATCTTTCATATATCCTCTGTATTCTTCGAGTTTGTTTTTTGGCATTACAAACCTAGGTTTTTTCGTCACTCTAGGCAAGCATCTGTTTCCCAACCACGGTTGCCATTGAGCCCCCATGACCGGGGCATCCTTGCTTCGTTTACATGTGCCTCCATTCGATCCATTCCTGCTTGTCTCTCTTGATGTTACATTTTTATAGGAGGGGATCTCTACCCCATGCACCCGACCCTGTCATTTCTTTTTTCAGTGCTACATATTTTCTGGCCCCCTTCCTCCAATCGACCCGTAGCTCTCACTTGAACTGATCTGCTCGCTATAGTTCATTACACGTTATTATGCTGATAATCTCGCTATAACTATCCAGAGTCTCTCCCAGCTGTCACCGCTGAGGTATGCAACGTTGACGGGACAGGGAGGCTACGTGTCTTCCCTAGCGCCGTTGATCTCACCAACCGTTACTGCAACGGAGGTGGGTCATTCAGAGGAACAGATCCACCTTCGTTCCGCCGACAATTATCTCATTTGCAACAGTGTGGTTATGAAGGGAAGCTCTGCAACCCTGAAACCCTAGCTCAGGATTCCTACGGTGGATCGACTTCCTGATATAATTTCTTTGTGTTTGTTTTCCGGGTTACCCATTCTTTGTTGTTGACATTGTCCGGTGAAAAAACCCCAGGTTACCTCCGGGCATGCAGGAGACAGAATGTTTCCTTTTAAAAAGAAAATTCGGGGTTATGACGACGTTTAATCCTAAAACAAAAAGTCACTTAAAATATCCTTCCATTGGTGACATCCAAGACCCACGTTACCATACAGCAATTAGCATTTTACACTACACACTTATCATTTAGAAATACGATGTATATTCAAGTTCCTTTCCTTCCAAAAAATTACACTCAAGAATCATTTTTTTATTTTATTTCTCTCATAACTCTAAGAATCAAATGATTTGTTCTTTATGTTTCATTTTTTTTATTTTATTTCTCTTATAACTCCCAGAATGAAATTATTTGTTCTTTATGTTTATAGCTTTTATTTATTAAGTTTAAATTTTAATATATTTAATTCAAATTAATTATTATTCTTTATGTTTTAGTCTTTTATTTTATAAATTTTAAATTATTTTTTTATTTTATTGAATTTAAATTTTATATATGTCCATTTTATATATTCTAAGTTTTACAAATTTTTGGGGATGGGAATTAAACATTTTCAATGGATTGAAAAGCCAAAATTTTAAATTGTTATGAGGAATTTCAACTAAACAAAATGACAATTAGGAAAATGAATTTCTAATATGGAAAACTAAAACTTGAAATTGTTACACTAATTTCAATGTAAAAGAAATATTAATAATAGCAGCTGGAAAATGAATT
>APFE031409035.1:0-25964 GCA_000404065.3 Pinus taeda
TTTAATTCATCTAGAAAATCATAGTTAGGCAACAAGATTTGTTTTTCCACCCCTTTATCAATTTGTAATCTTTCAGGGAAAGGAGGTGTGGATGAAGATGCAGGTTGCTCAACTATAGGAGTTGTGGGGGTTAACTTTTCTTTCTCTTTTTGAATGTTTGAGTTTTGAAGAGATGCTTCCTCAGAACCTTTATTGACTTTAAGGGAGTCCTCCTTAGAGGTGTCTTGCTCTTGAACATCTATAGAAGGTTTTTCTAAAACTCTACCAGACCTGAGTTGTACATCATTGAGAGGAACAATCATATAGGTAGGAAATTGTTGTCCTTCTATCATGTAAGTATTCTGAGGATTTTTATTGTAAGGATTTGGAAATGGCTAAGCTGGCAGTTGATTGGTCTTCTGTTGAAACGGGAGCATGAGTTCAGGATTTGGATTTTGTTGATGAGGTTGTTGTTGAGGAAATGGTAATGAAAGTTGTGGATTTTGATTTGGAAGTTGTGGAGTTTGTTGAAAAGATGGAGGAAATTGATAGAATTGAGCAAATCTCCCATAAGGTTTTTGCATACCTTGTACCCATGATTGATATGGATTTTGAGGTTGGGGCCAAGGTTATTGCCAAGGATTCCAATTTGGTGGGGGTTGAAAATTCATAGGGTTGTTAGAACCCTTAAGTTTGTTGCCCCTGCCAAGGTCTTCTCGCAACGAAACAGAGAGATTCTACTAAATTTGGATATTCTTGAAAGACAGCTTTGAGTCCAAGAATTGAAGGATAATCCTTGGTCTCATGATTCTCTGAGCAAATCATACATGTTTCTACAATTTTTGCATCCAAGGGGCATTCCCTTAGAGCATGTTTCTTCCTACATTTCAGACAAAAGATGGCTAGAGCATCAGTTTCTGCTTTCTGCTTGTTTTGAATTTTAAGGGTGTCGAGTTGTTCACTAAGGCTCCCCAAGATATCAGTTTTGAATTCATCAAGCATATTGCCAATTTCTACCCTACTTACTGACCCAGTTGCAAATTTGTTTGCCCTGATGAGAGAAGGATCTCTAGGCCCTTTTCCTGTCTTAGATTTTCCTCTCGAGAGATGGACACATAGTTCTGCTATGTCATGAAGTGGAAGTTGAGAAATGTCTCCTTTCCCCATCATGTTTAAAATATCTATCCATTCATCTCTGATGGCCTTCAATAAAAGGGCTTTCAATGTTTCCTCATCTAAGTTGCTCATCTTTGCTCTCTTTAAGTTATATTGAAATCTTTCAAGTAAATCCTCCAAGTTCTCATCTTCTTTTTGTACCATTTTGAATACCTCATCCTTGTGATTGGTGGGCATGCAATAGTCCAGGTATCTATCCAAATTTTTTTTGTTTCATATCGTTCCAAGTCCTAATATATTGGGTGACTAATCCCATGAACCATTTCAAAGCGGCTCCCTTCAACGTTGAAGGAAATAGTGTGAGTTTTTGAGAGTCTTCCATATAATCATAGGTTCGGCACACGACTTCAAACTCAAAAAGAAATGTTTCAGGATCCTCACTTCGCAATCCATAAAAGTTGGGGAGGACAGATGGTGAGATGTTTTTCATCGTTGTATGAGTTTCGTCATCAACTATAGGGAATCCAAATGAGTTGTCTCCTTCCCTATTTCTTCCATTATTACCTCCACCTCCACCATTGTTGCCTCCATTATTTCCTCCTCCCCTACCTCTACCTCTACCTCCGAATCCATCTACTACTTCCTCTGTCATGATAGTTTCTTCAGAGTCCTCAGAGTCCTCTGGTTCTTCTATCAAGGGAGGATGAGAGGGAGTTTCTTCCTTTTCTTCTTCAGGTGATTCTACTTCTTTAATTACAATATGCTCTCATCTAGAAGTAAAGAAAGGGTCTTCTTCTAAATGAGATTTGGTAGATAGTGTAGGAGAATCCTCTAATTCAGCTGCTGCTCCTAGAATTCCAGGGATCTTAAGGCTAGGAGTAGATGGTGGTGAATCTTGTCTATGCCTTGAAGAAGATGGAGTTGTGAAAATCGAACTCTTGGCTCTAGCTATAAACCTTCCCCTAGAATCTCTTGCTCTATGCATGTCATTTTTTTATTTTTAAGTTGGGCTAATAATTCTCTTTCTAATCTTCCAGGTCACACTAGGTGCAAGAAGAGAGCATACTTAAGAAATTATTGAACCAATAACTCTCTTTTATAATCCTCCAGATCACACTAGGTGCAAGAGGAGAGCATACTTCAAGAAGTTATCAAATTTTCCCTTCTTTTTATCGTTTTTTTTTTAAGAAATTGGCTACCTAGTTACACTTCCCCAGCAACGGCGCCAAAATGTTTGGTCAATTTAGTGTGTCCTAAATTGCTGCATTTAATGGTCAATCCGGGATTTGTAAGCTGACGAAGTGCGGCGCACTATATGTGCAAGATAACCTATCTCTCACTTTTTGTCATTTTTTTGTTTTTTTATGTGTTATGGGGGTTTTATCTTGGTTGGTTTCCCAATGTGTGAAGAAAATTCTAAAAGATAAGTATGGATATAAATGTTCAAGGCAATGATGTCCTTTATAATGATTTCCCCAACTGCAGAAATATGCAATGACAAAATTAACTCCTAACAAAAAAAAATGAAAATGTACCACTATTCTAATCAAACAAGCAGTGATCTATTGATCATGAAACGCAGTGTTCTTGCTGTTGTCTAAATACAAAAGAAACTGTACTCAAAGAAATCCAAAAATTGCAAACAAAGTAAATCTAGAATCAAATTACATCAGTTCATTCTCTGACCCCTCGCCATTAGTCTCGCTATGGCTTTCGGAGGTAATCATAAACAACTTGAGCAATCTAATATCTAATTTGCAGGAAAATAAACTAATATCAAATTACACACTCATACTTCAATCCCTCGCCATTAGTCCCGCTATGGCTTTCGGAGGTAACTGAAAATGACATGAGCAATTCAATAACTAACTTATGAACAATAAACTAATATCAAACTACACATTTCATACTTCAACCCCTCAGGAGGCAACTGATAATGACATGATTAATTTAATATCTAATCTAACTAATAAAGCAAATATACAAAACTGAAATAAATAAAACAGTGCTGGGATTGAAAAATAAGAAAAATAAATCAGCAGAAGAACAAGAATAATTCCATGTCATTAGTCATTGTGAATTCTATGTGCAAATGCCTGAGCTGCCTAATCTGGAACAAAGACACTAATCAGTTAACAGCAGTATAAATCATGAAAATTTATGGACAAAAGTAAAACGTGAAGACCATAAGCAATGCAATATATATACATGAATGATTATGGCATAAGGAACGTAAGGCAACAAATCATGAAACTATACAACAATGAATGAAACCTCAGCTTGTGCAGGGGCCCTCTGCACAGCCCTCGGGCAACAACTATTAACCACGAATTGAGCTTATAAACAGAGTCTTCTCATGTATTCAAAATGCAATCATAACACAGAAATAGAGTCACGACACAGTGGGATTGTTAACAGTAAAAAATTACATACAAGGACTAGCTAATATGCGTATGTGAATGCATTATTTATAATAGAGGATGTCATAACTAATTTCCTACAATCTGCGCTGATAAAGGACATGTGAACAACCGCGTACAGGAATCTAGCGTTATGGATGCTGTGAAGATTAAATCTTTGGAGGGTGGCTGTTGGATTTGGCTCATGGAGTAGTCCACAAGTGTTGATATGTCTCCTGAGATTGAGGAACGTCCACACAAATCTTCACGTGGTGAAAAACAAATTTTTATCACCGTAGGACTCTTAGGTTGACCTCCGCTTTGCCCCCCGTTGACTATGGCCTCTTTTGATGAATTCGACTGAGCCAATAGAACTCGGTCCATGTCCACGTTGTTTTCAACTTGCCCATGTGGCTCGATTTGCCTAAAGACACCTGCAATATAGACTTTGAAAAAACAGTTGCAGAAATATGGGTTGGTTGCAGAAAGTGACAAGCTTCCACAGCTCATAAACAAAAATCTAGCTCAAATAGCAACACAAACACATAGTCAAGAAACCACTTTAAATGCTATTTTTTTAGCTAATATGCAATGATACTGATGACTTAGGAGGTTCAGATGAATGGAAGGAAGCTAGAAAAAGGTGTAGGAAAGGTGCAAGTTTGGGACTCAACGAAGGTCACAGGTTTCATGTGAGGACGAAAATGAAGGAAAATAATGGAAAATGAACAAAATAGAGGCCTCATTAAAAGGCTTATGAGGATCAATTGGTAGCCTTTTGTGATTTTAGTTTTGGAGCTCTATCATTATGATCTCTCTCTCACTCTTGGACACTTAGAGTTTTCTTAGAGTACTCTAGCTTTGGAGTGAGGAAGGAAAAGCAAGCAAAGGGGAAGGAAGGAAAGCAAGGATCAAGGAAGGAAGAGAAGGATCAAGCAGATTCAGTAGGAATACTTGCAAGTAACATATTGCATGTGTGATTTACTAGCTAGTTTGCATGGCTTTGCATGTTGGTGTATGGCTCTCTTACTATCGGTGGCATGGTTTTTCAGGTTTATGGCAGTGGTTTTTAGCCTAGCCTTGTTTTTTTAAGATGCCACGGTGATGGGATGTTTATCTCGGTTTTGAGCTTTGGAATTGCTAGATAGATTTCAGAAGTTGGGGTGGAGGTGGTCTCAAGGTTCATTCCTAAAGGCCTAGGAATCCCTTGACCGGTTTTTGCAGAATACACAGTGAATCTTGAGGGAGGATTCTCGGTTTAGGGCCTAGTGATTTGGTGTGGATTGTGGTAAATCCTGAGAGGTCGGTGTCTTGGTTTAGGGCCTAGTTTTCTGGGATTGTATTGCAATAAAACTTGTGAGACAAGGAATTCCTCAAGGATAGTGATAGATTTCGAATGGCATTCCAAGGTCAGTTCAGTTTTGTGATCGGAGCACCGCTTTTGGTGTGATAACGGTTTGGTGAGGGTGGAGGTGGTTTAAACTATGGATTCCCTTTGTTGTTTTTGGATTGGTTTATCCATGATGTCCCATATTCATACTTTGAATAGGGCACGGGGGTGACTAGATGAAAGAAAGATTTGGTTCAACGATGTCCATGGTTGGGTGGTACATGGAAGTATCGAACTTGGTCGGATTTGCCTATGGTTAATAAAAGCTAAGTTATCTTGCTTTTGTACTTGTTTATATGTGGATTTAATGGTTGTTATCTCACTGTTATTTTCATGGTTTAATTGTTGTTATAAGCATGATTATATGACTGGTTCATGTCATGGTTACTTCATGTATTTATTGTTAATGGTTAAAATGATGGATGTAATACCTAATTGATTTCATAACAATTCAAGGGAGAAGGTGGTGATCCTTCTTGTCATGTTTCATAAGAGTTATCAATCATTCTTGTTCTGTCTTGTATCATAGACATGTAGATTGCATTGATGCCAAATGTTTGAGAGAATGTTAGTCCTGGTTGGGGATGTTCAGGCCTAGTCCTGAATTTTATTTTTGGTTTATTAGTCTTGGCATCATGTGTTTAATGGATTCTGGAAGTTACAACAAGTTCTGGGTAGTGGAAGGAATTCTAGGCTAGAAAAGTGCCTTGAAATCCGTGGACACTGGGACAGGTCTGCTAGGAAAATTCCCTGGACATAGGCATGTAGGCTTATGGGAGTATCCAGAGGTCCCTAGACATTGGCATGCCCATAGCATGAGAGCATCTAGAGGTCTAAAAACTTAGTGGGACCGAGGGGCAGGATGCCTAAGTGGCTAGGTTGCCTTTTGGGAGTGTTTTTTCTTGATGTGGAAGGTATGGTTGATGTGTTTCTATCGATTCCATTTCCTTAAGGTCACCAAGGAGGTTAAATCCTATCATATTAGACTCTCATCACATTTTTTTCCCCGGTTGGTCGGTTACTTGGGTAGATGTGGGAGGAGGGTGGTTACAAGATAGCCTCCCTTTGATCTGAAATGATCATTCATTAAAAATTGATATTGAATTGATTAGCCATTAATGATTTGAATGATAACTGAAAGCACAGAAATCGAGGTAAACTACTTGAGAAAAAACTTTACGAAAACTAATTAAACATAAAATCAATGCATAATAGAAGTGAAAACATTAAAAACATAGCGATACCAGACAACAAGATTGATGACGGAGTTACCGCTGTGTTTTTACTGTTTGCACTTCTCTTATGCATCGATTTTATGTTTAATCAGTTATCGTAAAGTGTTCTTCTCAAGTAGTTTACCTTGATTTTCGTGATTTGAGTTATCATTCAAATCATTAATGGCTAATAAATTCTACATCAGTTATTGATGAATGATCATTTCAGATCATATAATTTGGTATCAAAGTAGGTTACATTTGTAGAATTTGCCATTGAATGTTAACTAGGTCAAAGTTGCAACGAGTAGAAGGAATCCTTGAGCAGATCGATCCAAAGATTCGAAAGCAACAAGTCATTCAGAAATCAACCATGTCAAGACCTGATGCAGGTGAAAACACTGAAACTAAGATGAGTGAAGAACAGTTTCAGCAGGCGTTCTTAACCATGCAGTAGATGTTGGGAGAATTGTACGAAGACAAAAATGCGAGAGATGTAGCTTATTCTTCAAAGCCATTGAAGAAGGACAAAGGTAAAGGGAAGATTGATAAACCACCTTCACCTCCATCATCTCCATCATCTTCTTCTTCTTCTTCTTCTTCTTCTTCTTCCAGTGCAGAATCTGAAACGGAAAATAAACCTAAGAAAACATCTCTTTTGAAACTTGATGTTAAATTTGAGTTATCTGTTTATGATGGCGAAGTGAATCCTGAAAAGCTAGATAACTGGATAAAGTAGTTAGAAGTGTATTGTCACATTCAAAAAATTTCTAGTGATAAAACTAAAATTTAGTTAGCTACACTTAGAATGGGGGGAACAACTTTAATCCGGTGGGAAAGTAAAACTCAGCTAGATGTAAGCGTAAAGGAAAAGTCATCTCGTCATGGTCTAAGCTTTTAAAAGCTCTTAGGAAACAGTTCTATCCTTTAGGATACATGCAACAAGTTGTGATTGATTGGTAGCATCTGAGGCAAGGTAAAGGACAGAGTGTTCAGGAGTTTACTCAAGATTTCAGAAAGAAAGCATTGGTGCTTGGTATTTCATCGGATACACGTGAAACTTTGTTAAAATACATTGGCAATTTACATTCATATTTGAAACATACTTTATTGATGTTTAATCCTGATGATTTTGAAGAGGTGTGTGTTCAAGCCATACATGAAGACCATTCAAGTTTTCATCACAGTCATCCAAAGAGTTGGAAACCAAATATTCTAGTGACAGTAAGGGGAAGAACAATTCGAAGATAAAGAAATCAACAATTGTTCAGAAGGAAAGACCTACTTGTTCTCATTGCCAGAGAATCGGTCATGATGAATCAAAGTGTTGGAAACTTCATCCAGAACTTAAGCCCAAAAATTTCCTTAAGGAGAAGGATGAAAAGAAGGCCATTGCAGCAGTCCAACAGGATCTAGGTTCAGATTCAGGTGATGAAAGGAGGATAACCACCATGGTTACGACAGGTAAAACTTCTGATACTGGTTCAAGTTCAAAAACTATGGCATCTTCTTCAAACATAAATCCTTCACTTGAGGATAAAAGCGTTGAATTGTTTAACATAAGGATAACTTCTAAGCATACAAAGATAGATACAATGTTTGACAACGGATCACAGGCAATAATCTTTGAATATTTAGTTAAAAGTTTGGGTTTGGAAACACAGAATCATCCAAGACCTTACCCATTAGGATGGCTAAATAAATCAACTCAGACAAAAGTCACCAAACAATGTCGATTAAGATTTTCCATAATAACTAATTACATTGATGAAGTGGAATTAGATGTGGTTCCAGTAGACATATGTGGAGTTGTCTTAGGAAGTCCTTATCTTTATGATCGTGATGCAGTATTTTACAGGAGAGAACATAAATATCACCTTAAGAAAGATGGGGTTGAATTTATTGTGAGGGAACAACAAAGTAAAAATCACTTGAATTCAGTTAATGTTAATCAAAATCACTTGAATTCAGTTAATGTTAATCAGATGAAGTGATTAATAAGTTAAAACATGCGGTTTTTACTCATGTGTGTAAAGGATCAACATAACAATCAACATGATTCTTCTTTAAGTTATGCGACTCAGATTAAAGATGGTTTGTTTAAAGACAGAGAAACAATTCCAGTTCTACGTAAAACCAAACATCTTATTCATAAGCAGGGAATACAACATGAGTTACAGTTTGTGCCTAAATATCCTCTTCCTAATGTCAGAATGAATCAAATAAGTTTAAGTTTGGAACTTAACCGTTGCAGGGATACAAGTTAGTATTGGGGAAAGTAAATGTTCAACTTCTCTTAGATTGTGTTGCCATGTCATGCCTCGAATAGTCTGGAAACCTCTTTTCAAGTGGAAAGGGAATCTATTTGTTTCCATATAAAATCCTTTTCTAAAGTAGTGTCAAAGTGTCTAATGGGAACTTATGCATCAGGGGAAAGTGTTAATCAATGGAAATGTCATATAATAAATGAAGGAAAAGTGATTCAATCAAATCAATAACTAAATCAATACTTTCAGGATCAAACTAAGTTGCAACAAATTTCACCTTACAGTCGGATAGGTTCAGTGCAACAAGTTTGCTTAGTAAACAGGAATCAGGAAAGTATAGTTGGTTTGATGTCAAAAGTATCTTTGATTGTCTCTGTTATTCTGCAAAATAGATATTTTATACATGTTGATGGTAATAAACAACATCCAATAGATATTGTTATCAAAGATTGCGAATCACTAACTCATGATTCTTCATGGAAAGAATTCAATTTCCATGTTGATAATAGGTTGTTTGCCCATCATTACAAGTTGTTCATACTGCGGATGGATGAAATAGGTCACTGAATCAAAAGGAACCATGGTCAGCATCATCAGGGTCATCACTTGCAGGTGATTGATCGAATGTATTGGTACATCATCAGGTCAAGGTGGAAAGAGAGGGAGTTCTACCCTCATCGACTAATTGTTTAGTCAAACTTTTGTGGTCCAAAAGATTTAGAGTGGAGAGGAATGATCTAGGAGGATTCCGTTGATTCAATTGCACAGGTGTTCAAGTGTCGTCATCAGTGTTCAGTGTCGTCGTTAATTCAGTTCAGCTTTTCCAGTTCGACAATGTTGGTTATGGATCAAGTTGTTAAGGTAATGTTTATGGTTTCATGGCATTCATTCAATATGGGTTGTACCTAGCTGTCGACTTATGTTCATTGATAGTTTCACCGGGATTGGTAGGAGACATGTGCCTTTTTGTTCATCTTCACAGGTTCTGATGTCGACATGGGTGTCATCCATAGCAAAGGTTTGATATGGTTGTCGACAAAAGGAAGTCATCACAAACGTCGCTTGTGTCGACAACATGCATGTGGTTTTATGTCACTTTGTGATAATGATTAGAAAAGGTGTTTCTACACCTAATGTAAAATATAAAACCCTAATCCTAGATCTAACCCTAAATCTATACATGACCATGTATTAAAACATACGTCACAACTATGTAAAATACATTATGTAAGCTCTAAACCATGTATCAAAACTTAATACAAACCCTAGAACCCTAACCTAAAACCTAAAGTCCTAAACCTAAGGTATACAACACTCTCGTCCTATTCATTTTACATTGAAAACAATTCAAATATATTTAAAATAGTCCCTAATCGCCATCGTTATACCACAGCGGGACCGCATGGTCATGTGACCGGAGATGTGATAAACCATCGGGGTTTCATAAAGCCGTCAGATAACCGCGTGGACACTTAACCACGTCAGAGAAAGGGAATTATGTGACCAGTGTGGGAGTCCACTACCAGAGAAGTTCACTGCGCAGGTAATGTGAACGCTGGGATATAACCGTCAACCATGGAGGTAACCTCCTTGGGGAAGCTGATAGTTGTCACATGCGGACGGTTAACGAAACCGTCGCCGAACTGCCAGGGAAGACCACCAGGTGGCAGTCAATCAGTTGACCGCCCAGCGCTCACATGCGATAGTTTCTCCTCCACCCGGTTAGCTTGCAGCGACTGGTTTCGGGGTTTATCCAAAGTATTTTTGGGGTTTTGTTAAGTTTTTGTTACAAAATTAATTCGAAGACCATGCAAACTACCTAGGTGTCTAATGTCAGCATGACCGAGCTCAAACCCTATCCAAAATCAACCAAATTCATCCCAAATGCAGCCAAAGGTGGTTTTTATGTATCCATAGGCCTATAAGAGGTAGATTTGTCCATGGAGGATAGGAAGAGTGGTTTTTTTACTTTTTGTATGCAAATTCTAGAGGTCATAGGCAGTTTTGTTTTCAGAGTTACAAGATCATCCAGTGTCAGTTTTGGAAACTGTAAGAAGCATTGGAAAGACGGTTCAGAGGGATATCTGATGACAGTGACTAGAAGTGCTTGCGTGCACATTTAGACTCATCAAATCTCTGTGTAATCAACACCTTCTTCTCATTCCTAATAAAAACGGTCGCCCATCTTGAAAGCGGATCTGGAGACGTAGTCCATCAAGGACAAACTCCATCATGAATCATGTTGTCTGGTATCACAATGTTTTTACTGTTTGCACTTCTATTATGCATCGATTTTATGTTTAATCAGCTGTCGTAAAGTGATCTTCTCAAGCAGTTTACCTTGTTTTCCGTGCTTTCAGTTATGATTCAAATCATTAATGGCTAATAAATTATACATCAGTTTTTAATGAATGATCATTTCAGATCACCCTTGAACTTCACTAAGGTATGTTTGATTATGTTTATATTTGGTTATTTGACAGGTATGTTGGCAAGAAGAAGAAGAATAGAGATTACAACCAAAATGGTGGATTTCAATTTGCATCACTGTCCTTATAGATCAATTGAGCAACATGGGGAAGAGTACCATCCTGAAGTTGCAAGGCAGGTAATAACAGGATCATTCAGTCATAGGAAAGACATGTCAGGGCTCAAGAAAATCAAGTCAAGGTCAATGCAGTGATCCTTCAGAGTTTATTATATTTGCAGAGGTAGGGACAACCACAGATTACTTATGAACAGGAGGAAAGGACTAATTAGGCTTATGGTAGCAAGTCTCATGGAGGTCACAAGTCGAACAAGGGATAAAACTGACATGAGAGGTTGTGTTTATGGGTTCTATTCTATTTTTGGTTCGAATAGATATCATCATCATCATCACTACCATACTTACAGGAGCAGTGAGAGGGGATACTTGTAACACCCTCCTCCCACATTTACCCAAGCTAACTGGTCCACCGGGGTAAACATGTGAAAAAGAGTTATTATGATATGATTCAAATCCCTAAGTGCAATTAAGGAAGTGGAACCGATGAACCAACACTTTACATACCTCCCTCAAGTGCTACAGGAACCTAGAAGCTAATCCACCACTCTAGGTGCCCAACCCATGAGTTAACCTAAAATTTCACTAAACTAAACCCCCAATCATTCCCATGACAAGGCCTCCATGTGACTGAAACCCTTGAGTCGCTCCCACAGGCCTGCAAGGGAGAGACTGTAGTCTTTCTCAGCCAATTATGTGCCAAAGATTGCAAGATTTAAGCCACCTTTTTCAAGATAGTTTCCAGATTAATGCCCATAGCTTGATGAGACTTTCCAAGACAATAAATGACACCAAGACAAATCCTATAACACAAAACTTGATCAAGGGCTTCACCTAACTGGTGGGTTCCAGTATTGCAACAATAATCCTGCAACTCCTGGGACTCCCTTCTTTACTTTTATCAACTTGGTAGTTCGTAACAAACTTGGAAGCGACAATGCTGTATGCACAAGTACTAGCTCTTACCGCGGTTGTCACTTGGTCAGCTGGCACAAGTCCGCTAGGAGCTTAAACCAACTTCTATGAGCTCTTGAGAAGAAGCTTTTTAACTGATGGATGGAAGCTAACTCAAAGGAAGCTAATCTACTTGCAGAAATAAACTGAGAAGCTGAAAGGAAATGCAAACCCTAATTTTACCAGCTAGCCCTACTAATGCAAGAAAGATGATGCAAGCTACTGAAATAGATGCCATTGACTTCTAGGAAGGTAGAATGCATGTGCCTAAGCTACTTCTATGGTAAAATATGAAGAAAAAATCTTTTTGTATTTTTTAATAAGTTGTCAGAATTATCATGCATGTGCTTTAACTGTTTTAACTATGCAGAGGTGGATTGGCCAGAGGAAATGCTTGCAGGAGGTCAGGAAGGTTCGGAGAGGGACTTAGGAGTCCCTAGCACCCTTCGAAAGAGTTTCACAGAGTTTGTCTATCAAGAAAGTGCTTTCGTGAGCTTCTACAGGAAGTTTGCAGGGGTTCTACAGGATGTTCTGGAATTTCTACAAGATGTTCTGTAATTTCTACATGATGTTCAGAAAGGGGATTTTGGAGGATGGATGGAGGAAGAAAGGTGAAGGAGTGGGTATGGAGGTGAGATAAGGGTGTGAGGAGGTCCAGGACTTGGTGGATGGAGCTGAGGAGTGGCGAGGATGGTTGGATTTGCTCAAGGAGGAGTAGAGCAATGATGCACAAAAATATGGGAATTAGGGCAAAGCGGGCAAATGTGGAAAACGTAAGGAAAGAATCCAAGTTAGACGTAGGAGCAGGTCAGATTGATGGAGTACGAGTAGATGAAGAGGTATTATAGCTGCTCTGCAAGTTATTGCTCGAACTAAACAAACAAATATTCGGAAAATCAAAGACCTAGCTACTTTAATCTAATCTGACCTAGGTAACAGCAAAGAAAATGAACAGAAGTTTACTTGCAACAAAATCATGTGAAATAACTATGCAACGGAGCAATCATGAACCTAAGAATGTAACCACAACTGGTATCAACTTCTGCAAATGAGAATCTAACACTAATAATTGCATGGGGAAGCAAAGACAATGTTTTTGGTGGCAGTAAGGTCACCTTGGTCCCAGCTCATGATCCCACTGAGGGAGAGATAAGGTCCGAGGTGCTTGATAGCCTTTTTCTGAAGATCTTCTCTGTGATTAACCTATCAAACCAATCTGAACATGAAAATCCTCTCTAGTCATAAACAATGATCTAGGTAACCAAGAAAGATTCTAATCTACTTAACAGAAATTATTTTGCAAAGACATAAAAAGAAAATAACAGTACACAAAGGAAGCCTTGGCACTTGGGTTGGGCCCAACCCCAAGAGCTACAGGCTCCTAAGAAAAACTCAGAACTGATGCCAAATAAATATGCTTCCCATTACTCAAAAATAACCATGTCACAAAGAAAGTTATACAACAGCAGCTACAAAATGAGCTGAGAAAATAACAACACTCTAGTGCAAAATACAACAGTTCAAAAAGTAACCTACAAAGGCTGGAAGCCTTCCTATTTATACACTACGAGGGTCTCCAACAGCCCTCCTTAACTCAAGGGGCTCGGCTGCTCAAACTGCCAGTGATCAGCCACTTTACACAAGACTGCTCGGCTGCCCTTGAAAATCCTTTTCTGTGGCCTGCTAAACTCCGAGCTGAGGATGGAGGTTTCGAGGAAGGGCCTTTTAATGCAGGAGACACCCTTGCTATGAATCCTCACCCTTGTTCCTTCATGCTTGGCTGTCATCTGGCTCATACTTGCTTGGCCTTGGTCCAAAATTTGTCCAAAAATTTGCATTAACAACGTGTTAGCCTTCTTGGTCAAGTGACTATCCTCATTCGTTCAACTAACATAAATATACTCAAAAAACATGCATAACATATGAAAAAATGGTGGATTGACGAAGAAAAATTAGGCAAAATGAGCCCAATAAGTTACCCAATTCTGGGGCTCATCACTAACCAAGCCTAACCATGACAGAAATTTTATCAAACACATGAACATGTAATCGATAGGTCATAAATGCATATCTAATCAAAAGGGTCTCATACTTATTTGAATATCACCAAGAAGGTCTAGTGCCTTCTCATAATAGATGCAATAACATCTATTAAGTCATGCATTCAATAATCATTCACTTACCAATCAAAACATGTTAAGAGACATAACCAAAGTCTATCATAAACCATGCTTATAACCAACCGAACAATAATGATAGAACAGCCAATAAAGCCACATAATAATAAGTAAATTTACACATAAAACACAAGATAAAAAGAGATATTATTAACATATGCAGAAGCCAACCAAGCCAAAGACTTCCACGTACCACTCAACCATAGATTGGGCTGAACCAAGTCTTTCTTTCAGCCAATCACCCTCGTGCCATATTTTAAGCATGAACGTGGGACTCACAACAAAACCAAGCAAGGATTCCTCTAGGCTTTACCATATATCCTGCCATTACTAGTCAAAAGATTCTTAGGCCCAACAAGGATATCCATAGACGGACTTTACCGCAATCCCACCATATATTGGTCCAAGGATCGTGAGGCCTATACAATCATGGATGCCTCCAGATCTCTCCACCTAAACCATGAGGAATTTGTCTATCTCCACCCTTAGGATTTGCCGTATATCCCACCATTACTGGTTAAGGGATTCCTAGGCCCAACGAGTTCTCCACCCTCTACGCTTTACCATATATCTTGCCATTACCAATCAAGGGATTCCTACCCCCAACAAGTTATTCAAAACCAGTCTTTACTGTATATCTCACCAAGGGATTCCTAGGCCTTGTGATTTTTCCTGAGACCACCCCACTTAGCTTCAAATCCATCCAACAATCCAACTCAACCAAATAAGAGAACCCCATCACACCATGGCTATTCAGAAATGGAAAGGCAAGGCTAAAACCCATTGTCGCACCTACAAGTAATCTTGTTGTAGTCGCTTAATCTCGATCTTCCCTTTCTTGATCTTTGCTTCCGTTTGATTTATTTTACTTCCTTTGCCTTCTTTCCTCCAATGCTAGAGTTCTCCAAGAATACTCTAAGTGTGAGAGAGAGAATGGAGAGAGAGCTCCACCCAAAAACTGTCAAAAGGCTATGAACTGATCCTTAGAATCCCTTTTATCAATGAGGCTTTTATTTTATTCAATTTCCGTTATTTTTGTTCTTTTCCTCCTCACATGCAACATGTGACCTTTCACCTTCCTTTTCTCCTATTTTCCATTATTTTCATAAATAAAATACCAATTAATGCCTCATACATTTTCAAAGTCTTTGCCTTTGCCATTGCCAATTTCCCTTAGCCATAATAAACCAAAGGAACACCCACACTAGGATGTTTTTCCCAACATTCAGTGTGCAATATGTGTCCCATGGCCTTATTCTTATTTTGCCTTTATTACTTTATTACATGTTGACCAGGGTTGTTATAGAACCCAGCCCCTTGGGGGAACATCATCCTCGGTGTTCAATGACACCTATGACCACTAAGACATCTGAAAACAAAACATATTGCCCATGGAGGTTTATAACACAAATCTTTGCAGTATTTAAAATGAACACTGCTGAAACATGACAAACATAACGTTTTTTGGAGCTTTATAACACAACTGATTATGGTATTTACAATAACAACCACATATATAACCATACTCATTTGCTTCAACTAACAAATAATCATACTAACTATGGAACTTTATAATCCAGCTTGATACAATATTTACAATGATATACACATATGCACATTTGCTCTAACGATCAAATAAAAGGATATGATGTTTGCATATATAACAAGGGAATCTAGAGGCTTACACCTCCACCCTAAAAAGTAGTACCAAGATTCACTTCCTTCCTAGGAAGTCTAGAATCCATTGCCAAACTCAAATTTGCATCCAATATCCAGCGCTACAATATTGTGCCACTTTTCCTCTCAGTGAACAATTACCGACTCATTGTTCCATGGCACACTCCCAATGTGTTTCTAATTCCATCTGGAAATGCTAATGACCAAAACAAGTCCATCCTTGACCTTCACTTCTCTGCTACACAGTCTCTCGGGCAATTCGACACCCCCTTTTGTGCAGTCACTCACCTTCCAAGTTCCCCAGCATCCCTTTTCCCAGGCGATCCATCCCTTGGCAAGGTTTCCTCGAATCGGAAGGTCAAAAAACCAAGGCATATATTTAAATCAAAATCATCATACCAGCCATAGAATGCTCATGGTAATCAATGGACACTACTGGGTACAAGTGTCCCACAATATCCTTGATCCTAAAGTGCTTTACTAGCATACTATTTCTTGTTCCAATTCCTTTTTTCTACTGCTGCTAATGCTTGCAGTCAGTTTCAACCACCCAAACCGGGCATTTTCCATGATTTCCTGTACCGAGAACATAACTGCCATTAGATTCAAAATAAATTGAAATAAATCCAAATCATATCTCATTGGTAGCTCGTCAACAAGGTACACCTAGAATTCTGTTTACTTCCCATCACAACAAGTCAAACTAGCTACTTGATCAAATCATCATGTATAAACATATCACATCCGGTTAGCTCAAAATGCGACCATCATAAATCAAAATCATAATTCACATGTAACCATCATAAGTCAGAGTCTTAGATCACATGCATAATAAAAATGAAGTAAAATACCAATACTTATCCTTCAATCAGTTTTGTTCTTCTACCTTTGTCCTTTGTCTTTTTTGTACACACACCAGATTGGTTTCCACATCTGGAAAACGCCCAATGTTTCTCTTCTCTTCAATCACACAAACATACACAATGTACATCATAACACATACATCCACACATAACGTACAACATCGTGCAATACATACACCTAGACCTGGCATATAACACAATACATACACCTACACTCGGTTTACAACACAATACATACACCTACACCCGATGTACATCACAAAACTATACATACACCTACACGCAGTGTACAACACAACACATACACCTACACTTAGTGTACATCACAACACAATGCATACACCTACACCTGATGTTCAACACAATACATATACATACACAGAGTACAACACAACAAATACACATGTCACGATACCACGACTACAAAATTTACATAAGTAGTATTGCATGTACACAACACATCATGTAAGACATGCACACAATACCTCATGTACACCAGTACCACATGTACAACATAGCACATTGACGCAACACCACCTGCACAACATGTACATAGCACCACCTGCACAACATGTACACGGCACCACCTACATGACATGTACACAACACCACATGTACATAGAACCGCCTGCACAACATGTACACAGCACCACCTACACAACATGTACACGGCACCACCTGCACGACATGTACATAGAACCACCTACACAACATGTACACAACATCACATGTACATAGTACCCATCTACACAACACGTACACAACACCACATGTACATATCACCACTTGCACAATGTGTATGCAACATCACATTTACATAGCACCACCTGCACAACGTGTACACAACACCACTTGCTCAGTGTGTACATGACACCACGCACACACAACACCACATGTACAACATGTACACAACACCACATGCACAAAACACCTCTTGTACAACATGTACATAACACCACATGTAAAAACATGTACTCAGCACCATATATGCATAGCACCATATGTATAATTTGCACACCACACCACATGTACAATTTGTACAACACACAACATGTACACAACACCACATATACAACATGTACACAACACCACATATACAACATGTACACAACACCATCTGTACATAGCACTGCATATATGACATGTACATAGCACCATATGTACCCAGTACCGCATATTCAACATGCGCACAACACCATATGTACACAGTACCGCATATGCAACATGAGCACAACGCCATATGTATACAATACTGCAAATGCAATAGGCACACAACACCATATATACACAATACCGCATATGTAACATGCACACAACACTGCATGTAGAATATGCACATAGTACCACATGTGCACAACACCACAGGGACAACATGTACAACACATACGTAAAAGTAGTATTGCACACCCAGAGACCACATTGTCTCTACCAAACAACCTTGCTTCTAGTGTCTTTCCCCTATCCATGCATATCCCAAAATGTCACAAATAACACTACTTTCATTCCATTGTTGTATCTTTCAACATTACCTGCCATAGCATAAACATAGACACAGTAAAATCACATAATATTAAATTACATCCACATGATACTGACCTCATAGATCTATCAGGGCTACTCTACCACTTGATTCCTCATGAAAGCAGGAACCTCTTCATGCCTTTCACCCACATAAGTAATCATTCTTCTACAAGAATGATCCTTGACAACCTTGTCAAACAATGACGTACATAAATACATACATACACATACACATATATATAAACATTAACATAAAACAATCATGATCGTGTCAGACAACGACATACATACACGCATATATACATATGATTTATGCCTCTCTTTCCAAAATAAAATGAAACAAAAAAACTAGGACCATGTTGACACTTTGCAAGCATGAAAATGGGTCTTCATAAGCAACATGTTTGTTTAGTGTCCCTTCAAGGATGAATTAGTTCTCACATGCAAGTTGATCATAATGAATATAACACATATAATTCATGTAGGCATAGAGAAGAGCAACACAAGGTTTGATGATAGGGTTCACCCCTCCTGGGCTACATCTTCAGGCTTGTAAAGATGACTAGACCACTCACATTTCAATGTAAAATTGAAGTACATAAAGCATGTTGACGACCATGTGGCTATTTCCCCTTCAGAGAAATCTCACATTAAAACAACATGGCAACTTGTAATCACCATGTAAACTACAACGATATAAGGAGTCTTCTACAAGGACCCTAGGTCTCATTTGAAATTTAACATATATGAAAAAAGGACATAATCAATCTTCCCTCATCTCGACATAGAGAGAAAAATGTCCAAGGGTTGAACCCTGCAAGTATTAGCTGTTGCAAATGAATTCTAAAGGTGAAGAAACCCCTACAAGGTCTTCTTCATGCTCAACACCCTTAAAAAATGCTACCAACCCTTTTTTGATCCATACATCCATTAGCCTCCAACGTGCAATATGGCCATCTATATGTTATCAAAACATAAAAAATAGGTCACCAATGGATTCATAGCATCCAAAAACCCCTATGTAGCCTCTTTATGAGCTCAAATTGGTCAAAAACTCAAAAAGTTATGAACTACAAGCTCATCCATGAACTCGGTTGTTAACCATCCTAAAATTTCGCCCTTCTGGCTAATGATCCTACAATTCCACCCTAAAAATTACTTACTGAGTGACAAATTTGTCCTCTGCAGGGGCAATTTGTTGGGGCATTAAATTGTCTTCTAACCCCTTGAGAGCAAAAATCATGGCCATATGGCCACATAAGGTCGAGGGCTGGGTCTCAATGCCCGCCCCTGACGACCTAGCCCTTAAATTTTGGGTGAACACTTACATGGGGTCATGGGTCCATCGGTTGGGCCTTAACGCCAGCCCTACCCATTGGAGCTGCTTTCCTCTTCGCACATGGTCATGTGTGGGCACATGTGCCCTAGGGTTGGCCCTCGCTCTACGCCCTAGGGGTTGGCCCCCTCCAAATTCTCTCTTGTGGTCATGTGACTGTGGCTTGGGGCTTGGGCTAGGCCTCGAGCCCTTGGCTCCCTCCGCCAGTCCTGTGGTGTGGGGTGTGGTCATGGGCTAGGTCTTGGCCCTTCCCCTTACCCCATATACAATGTGTGCCCATTCAAATATATTTTGGCCACTATGATTAACAAGGACCAAAGAGAAACATAGTGGTATGTTGTTGGACTTGTGGGAATGAGGTCTCATGTTCGAATCCTGTGGGGTGTTGTTTGACCCATATAAATTTTTGACCTATGTGGGGAGGCCACGTGGTTGCCTCCCATTGGCCCACGTGGCTTCTTGCTATTGGTCCACCTAAAAACCAATATCAACCAACTAGAAACCTGCTAATTTTTAACCAATGGAGAGAGGCCAAGTGGCAGCCTGCCACTAGTCCTCAAAAACCCAAAAAACACAGTCAAAACCCAAATTTTGCCCTTTTTTGCCTGTTTGGGAAAACAGTCAGCGGGCTATAACTTGAGCTCCCGGTGTCGGATTGAGGTGAAACGAATGTTGTTGGATTCAAAATGATGGAGACTTCGATTTAGCGCTAGTTGCAACAAGTTTTGGGCACTTTCATTTTTTAGCATAAATTTGATCACCTAATCACACCTCCCCACTAGGAACTTTTAGACTCCAAAAGTTTACTTCCCTAGTTCATATATAGAGGCTACAACTCAAAAATACCCAAAAACTCAATCCGAATTGCAAAATTTTGAATTGGTACCCTTCAAGGCACTTCACTTATCATCCTCAGGAAGACTTGTTGTCCTATCAAGAATCAAGCCAACATTCTTATCGTTGTTGCTGGAAAAAAATAGCAATGAGTGGAAGATGAACATTCTTTTTAATATCATCTTTTCACGGCTCCAAAACACTTCATATTTTAAGAACAAATATTTGAAGACAAACTTGATTCCATCTTGGAACTCATAAGCAAAATGAATATGCTTTAGCATCCTCAAACTGAGCTTGTACATGAAAGGACACTGCTGCAAAATTTTTCAATGACAACATTGGCCTTACCTACAAAGAAAATCGTCTTATACAATCTTGAAAACAAATATTTGATTCACACAAGTTTCATCTTGAATACTTGTATCAGTGAACATGCGACAATTTGTAGACAAGTTTGAACGACAAACTTTGTACATTCACTAAAGAGTCCTTGAACATGTGGACTTATAAAAATCCAATACATACTCAATGAAAACATTTACTTGTTGAACATAGTGACAATGATGTTCAATTTACAAAAGTACCTAAATAGGTAATGACAACAAGTATTTGCAAACAATTTACAAAACATCTTTACAACAAGTCTACCCAAATCCCGCCTCTCCTAGGATTTTGGGTTCTCTTCTTGCACCATCTTGTTTTGAAGGTCGCTTAGGATTATGGAGAGTTCTCTTTGCTACATATTGCATTATGCAACTTGGTCAACTTATGCTCTGATACCAAACTGATTTGAAAGAGGAATAGGTGATTTATGCCTCTTTCCAAAATCAAACGAAACAAAAAAACTAGGACCGTGTTGACACTTTGCAAGCATGAAAATGGGTCGTCATAAGTAACATGTTTGTTTAGTATCACTTCAATCATGAATTAGTTCTTTGTTGGCTTATATGGTCCTGACCTAGGTTCAGAAGAGTTATTTAGCCAAACAAATCCCGCAGCTATTGGCCCTTTCAGCAATAGCCCGCAGAGCGCGAACTGAGGTCTCACCCGAGGTAGTATGGGAGGGTGTTGGAACCAGGTTTCCACACCCTTGGGATGTCTTGATGTGGAATGGAGGGTTTGTGCGCCGTTCTGTGGCCTCGTGCCACTCTGCTTCCACGTAGATCCGGAACAAGGCAATTCCTTAATACTTATTATTAATGAGCTGTTATAGATCAGATCTATGTTTTACGGTCTTTAAGCAAACATTTACTAGAGATAACCAGTTCACGCACCCAAAAGAGATACAGAATTGCATAAAATCATAATATAAGCATAAGCGCATGTATCAAACAGATAAATCAACCAAAAATTAACCAGATCCGCAATAATTCAAATTCAACACAGTATTTCAGAACCAACTTATCTTTATTCAATTATTTCACTAATGCAACCAGATTTGCCCTGCGCACTCAGCTGCAAGGGTCTGTGGACACAGTTGTGGACTCTACCAGGCCTCTGTGCACACAGCTGCAAAGCCTCTATCTACCCACCAACACCCTCGACTCGGACTTACAGACACTTCAAGACTTCTTTCTTCAAAAACCCATTACATTCCAGATCCAAAAGTATATTCCCAAAAAACTGACTCCTAACTCTAGAGCCTTGCTCTATTTATACATTTCCATGGTCTGCGGACCATGAGTGGGCTGAATTATCTTACATTATCTTTGGGCGGACAACCCTTTGACTTGACTCATTACAATTCGTGCCCCGCGCATCTCACGGAGCCTTTACCATACCTTTACCCAAAATCGCAGGCTTTAAGCCCCAGAACCGTTATGCAAGGCCTCTGTTACCCAACAGTCCCCCAACACAATCATCGTGACTTGTCCCGAGTCACTCGTCTAATGCGGTAATCTTTGCGCAGAGGTTAGTCAACAATTTCTGTGTGTCGCTGGTGCTTGCAAAAAACTCTGCCGCTATCCTCTGTACCTGTTCTATGCGAGCCGCTAATGCATCCGTATCACTTGCAGCTGCCTGTTCAAGATCACCTACTGCCTGCATGTTTGTTAACTTTCCTTCGATGGTTGTGGATATCATGAATGCTTCATCCAGCCAAGGCCGGATGCGTTCTTTAAGCACTGCCTCCTTTTGTTGCACAGCGTCAACTTGTGCCTTCAGAGCTTGAGCCTCCTTCATTTAGCCAACCTCTGCATGATAGCAACCATCTTCGCAGTCCCTTGGACTGTGTCATAAGCCTGCTACAACTCCTGCGCTTCGGTTGTATGGTTGGGTCTTCCTGGAGGGAGGTGAGCATAAGGAGGGATTGATCTAACAGTGCTGAGCAATCTTGGACAACGTGCTTCATCATTTCTAGTCCTGCTTGAATTTCACCGCGTTGTCGCTCCCGAATTTCCAATGGTGTGGTCAGTTGTGCCTTTAGCCTTAACTCTGCAATTTGTAGATTTAATTCCCATTGAGCCTTCGCGGCCTCCTCTTGGGCCATCCGGAATCCTGTGGCCATTCGATGGATCTTGTCAGTTGTTTGAAGTTCAGCTGGGATAGCTAACTCCGGTACCTTGCTGCAATATTCCAAGTCATCTCGCTGGAGACTAACCTACTCCAGATTTTCCTTATGCTCCATCAATGTTTGGAGGGCCCGACCTTCCCTAGCTCAAAGCTTAGTGGTTGCCCCATCCTATAGTTGTTACAAGGTTTCTCTAGGAAGAGCGGTCAAATTCAAACCCCAACTTCGCACGCCCCCCTCTACTTCTGCTAAGACAGCACCTACTGGCAACACTAAGGTGTTCATTGTATTGGTGCACACCATCTTCTCAGCTGCGGTTGTGTCCTCTATTAATTGTAGGATTACCCACCCAAGGATCGCACCTATAACGCTTGTAACTGCGCTCAGATCTCCCCCAACATATTTATCTGCTTTGTGATCAGGTCCATCCATGCATTGGGAGGGACATTACTCGTCGGTTTGTTGCTGTCAATAAACTCTTTTTCCAAGGCTTTTGCTGTTTTTGAATTTTTGCGTGTGTGCGGTGATTCCTTGCTACGCGGTCGCTTGACCTGGGGTGATTCTATAATATAGTACGTGCATTCCTGCATCTTCTTTTCCTATTGCATGTCCTGTTCCAAGATGCCTTTGGCTATCACTTTCGTGGTTGCCTCCTTCTGCGAAGCTACGTGTTGTCCCTGACGGGTCTTTTCTGCCAATTGAGTGAGTCGCTGCTGGAGTTCCTTTTTTCGTTGTTGCGCTGCCATTTTTCCTAGTACAACCTTGTCTAGGGCACACCACTCTGGAGGCCATGTTACTAGTACCTCGTAAATCACATCATCTATTGCAATGAATGGAAGTGTGACCCATGCTCGCTTTGGATCCTTCCGCGCCCAGATATATAAGTTATGCATGTCCGCTTTGAACTCGGCCATGCTTTGCAAGTTGTTGTAGATTGTTGGAGACATCCGTGGCCTACGAGCGATCCGTGTCCCGATACTCCCCTCCATGAAGGTCCAAAACACCTTGATGTCAAAAACCCTCACTGCGTCCTTTGTAGCCCAGAGCGAAGTATACCACACTGCTTCCGGGAGGTTATCTCCAATGCTGGGAAACTGGCTACCCTGTGGCAGTTCTCCTCCAACCAGAAGGATTGATAGTAGCAACCATGCATAATAAAATGTCTTACCTTTTTCATATGCTTCCTGACAATTTGTCAAAAATTCGTCACATAAGAATTGCGCCCAGTTGAAGTAAACCCCATTCGCGCACTATTCTTCTTTCACAATGATAGGAGTTGGCACCTCATCTGCACGACATTTCCTCATTAGTTTACTGGCTAGTAACTGGGTGGCGATTCGCACCCATCGATCTTTGATGCTTGCTATTGCATATCCCCACTTCCGCTTCTCCAAGTAATATTTATCCTTCATTGTTTCAGCGAGACCCACATTGCTACTTCTTCCAGCTATGTTTGTGGGGTCATTCCCTTTCACAGGCAAGTGGGTAATCCGGTGTACCAAATCAGTTGTGATAGGAATCGACTCCTCCAACTAGATATACCCATCATGTACTAGACATAGTAACTATCAGATAATAAATATGGTGATGGCCGCGCTGTGATAGTGGGGTATCCACCTTAGATTAAGTAATCCCGTCCTCTCCACACCTAGTAACCACTTCCACAGCAGTAATTTGTCTTCGGCCAATTCGGGGAACTTGTCGCTGTCTACAAGGTCCCAATCTTCGAACTTGATGCTCGGAACTCAGACCAGTGGCAACCCATCGAACCTTATTTCATTTGGAAGAAGCGGGGTCTGGAGCGTAGTGTTGAGCCTCAACCTTGCACCTTCCTACACACCCTCTTAACCCTCATACTCCACTCACTTCACTCATCCAGTGGTTGAATCATTGCATTCTAGTTTAAAAAGGATTGTTTATATGGTTTTCTAACTATACTGATGTCTGTTGTTTGGTTTAGTCTTTTGTTCATGCAGCTGCGGAAACTTGTCAATTTCCGCAGCCAGCACAGGTTTCCGCAGCCAGCACAGGATTCCGCAACCATTTTGTTAAAGGCTGTGCTCCAGGTGTCTTCTGAAGGAACGGGCTATATGGGCAAGCTCCAGATGGCATGTACATGGATCGTGTCCCTTCGAACCGGCCAAATCACCCATTAGAGGTCGCGGTCAACCAAAGTCAAAGACGTGGCCAACCAAAGAGTCCAGAGGTGGCACGTCACTGTTTTGGGCACGTGAATGATACGTGGCCTAGTTCCCAGATCACGAAGGCTCCAGCGCACCTGAGGATCGTTCTTGAACAATGAATCTAATAGCCAACCACTCCAGGATTTAAGAAGCATAACAATAGTTACACTAGATCTCGGCTCAAGAGATCTACGTGTCTATGGCACGCAGTTAATAGCGTAAGTAGTTGATCAGTTAACTATAGGATTTTTACATTATAAATAACGCGTTATCAAACGCTGTAAAGAGACTTTTTGGATGCATATAATTTCTGAACTATTATGTAATTTCCGCACGCTGCTGGTTATATCACCCCACTGTTTTATATGTTGCTGATTTGAATACATGAGTAAACCTTTCTGAAAATAGTCTTGTGATCATTTGATTGGCTGAAGTGGCAGAGGGCCCCTGCATGTTGAAGCCCTGTAAAGTATTTTTTTAGTTTCATTATGCTTTTGTTTTATTGTTAAGCTTGTACATAATATGTTGCTTTATGTTTCTGCTGTTCATATCTTTATCTTTGTAAACTGATCAGTGCTTTTTGTAGGTTCTCTTAGGCAGCCCGGGCAATCTTTCATTTTCTTTAATAACTTTTGGCATATGTGATCATCTTGTCCTTCCTGCAAACCTTTATTTTCTGCAATTTACATTCAGCATTGTCTTTTTCAAGTTGTTATTTGTTTATTTCTTTTTCTGCTAAATTAGATGTCATACTGCTTAACAATTTATGATTTCTTTATGTGGTCAAATGACTATATCAGCAGGAGATCAGAAGAACACTAACTGTAGTATGATTTAGTTGTCATATTACTTACTCATAGTCGCTTTCCATAAAGTAGATTGAGCTGAATGGTAAAGAACTAAAAGAGTCTAAGTAGTGCGATTAATTTATTTTTACATTTAGTTATCATATTTCTTGTTATGTTCATGATTACTTCCCCAAGGTAGATTGAGCTGA
>APFE031409042.1:4505-32670 GCA_000404065.3 Pinus taeda
TACTTATGCAGGTGAAGTGCAGTGAAAGCAAAGAGGTAGAGTTCAGCGAGACACAGAGAGAAGAGGAGAATGTGACAGAGGATCACGATGGATCTTTGAATCCAGTATAAGACAAGGTAAAGCTCCGTAGAGGCAGATATCAAAGGAGAATGCGCAAAAATCAACCTCGGAAGTGAATTAAGCGGTGGAAGAGCCAAGGGCCGAAACCCTGAAGAAAATCCAAAACCACAGAAAACTGAAGAAATGCGGAAAAATCTGAGTATAGAGAAAGGAAGAAGAAATGGAGGATGGACGAATCATAGCCATTGGATCTTTATGATCAATGGTCAGGATTAAATCACATTGAAAATCGAGAGATCTCGCCATCGAACAAACTTCGGGCACTAAAGTAATCAGGGTTTAATTGAGAAGTCGAACCCAAAATTTATTAGATTGGGAACTTATAATTTCCATCGGGTCCGTATAGCTAAATAACTATCGGGCTGGTTATCAACCCAAAATTATTGGGAACCGTTGGATCTGCTAAGTGCAGATCAACGATAAAGAACAGTCTGAGCCGCTTTAGAGATCGGGAGAGTTAAGGACCGTTGGATTGGAAGGTGGATCAACGATGGGGATGTGATTGGATCACAATATTTAAAGGAATAGACCTTGGCCTTCATACATGCGACATGTGATTATGCAAAGGGTTGATGAGAGTGGGCCCGATAGGGAAATGAAGCATAGTTAATGTTATTTGGAATCTGGAGGTTAATCGCATGTTAGAGGAGATGGGGAACACATGTTAATGTGACCCGGGAGAAGCGATCACTGATTGTGATAAAGGTAAAGCCTGGGAAATGTGCCAAAATCATACCAGGGTAGAAAAGGTATGATTGTATATATATTTCCTTTGTAATTAATCTATAAAGGATTAGGCACAGTATATGGGATTTATATATAAGTCCAATGATGAAGGTTTAATGCGTGGCGTATGGGTTAAGTAAAGGATAACGAAGGTTGCAAAGGGGTTTTAGAGTCCTGATATGAAGGATTAATATGGTATAATGTCCCGATAGGACGAAATATAATGAAGGAATTTAATAAAGTAATAAGTGAAGGATAAGGGGTGATTTAAGTCTGATACATGTTTAATGAATGAAGGGTTAGACCATGTTGGGCTTTAATAAATCATTCAGCATAGGAAATTGATGGATGGGCCTTAAACCTTAGTTAATGAAGATTTTAACTCAAGGAGAGTTAAACTTCCTGGGACAGAAAAGATGTATGCATAATACATGTAAACTGTGGGTAAAGTAGGAGTAATCCTGCATCAAGAAGATTATTTCATTCATAGTAGAGATCTTTCACTTCCTCCTTTGATTTTTTCCTTTTAGCTTCTTCCACTTCTTCAGTGATATGGCCTTATTCCCTTCCTCTTTTGGTTTTTTCCTTCTTGAGTTTGGTACAATCACTCTTAAAGTGCCCATATCCTTGACAACCATAGCATTGGACCTTGTCCATATTCTTCTTCTTTTTCTAAGGACCAAACTTCCCTTTTCTCTTAGCCATGGCTGCAAATGCTTTTGTTTACTCACTTGATCCTACATCACTTTTTGCCTTTAGCTTTGTTTCTTCAATTTTTCATAGTGACCAAAGTTCATTGAATGGGGTAGCTTCCTTCTTTCCACAGATTCTTGATGTAAAGTTGTCACATTCCTCTGATAGTGCATTGAGCACTATGGTGGCCATTTCCTTATCAGACATTATTTCTCCCAACTCTTCTAGTTGGTCTCTAATTTATGACACCCTCATAAAGTATGAGGATATTAATTCTTATTTTTATATCTTCATCTTGTATATTTGTTGTTTTAATGAGATCAATTCTCCTGCAGTGCTTACAGAGAACAATTCTAGAAGTTTGTCATATATTTCTTTAGATGTTTCCAATTTTCATACATAGGGAATGAGGGGATATTTGATGGATTCTATGAGAATCCTTTAAGCCCTTACTTCCCCTATCAAGTATTTTGTAAGATATTTAGCTTCTTCCTTTGGAGGTTTAGTGATTGATCCCTTAACATGTTCCATAACTTCAATTTCTATGAGGATCAAACATGTCCTCTTCTTCTATGCAAGAAAGTTTGATGCCCCAAACAACTTGTTGCTTTCCTTGAAAAAAGATGTTTCGATAGATTCATTTGTGGATATAAAGATACTTACTTGTGAAGATACTTCTTGATGGAAATATCTTAAACTAGTTGCCTTCTTGATTTTGATGATGATATTGATAGTGGAATATGACTTCTTGATGAAGATGTCTTCCTTCAAAAGTGATACTTGACTCAAGGAGAGGGAGATCACCTTGAATCATTGATGAGGATGAAAACTCCTTTATTCTTTCTTCCCTTGGATGTGTAGAATTGAATATTCTTCAATTTGAGCCTCTTCTTAGTTTAAGTGGAGGTGGGGTCTTTAGAGGTCTCCTTCTTCAAGGTGATGATTGTGTGAGGTTTCTAAGAATGCTTCAAGTGTAGAATCCTTCTTTGAACAAACTAGGGTTTTGAGATCTTCTTTATGACTACATTCAAGATGATGATGTAATCCTTGTCCTTGTAGTGTCATACTCATTGATATTAGTGGTCCTTCTTGATGATTGATTCTTTTGATGATCCTTTTAGTGCTTCAAAGCTTGAGTGTCCTTCTTCAATTTTCACTTCCTTGACTTGTCACCTTACCTCTCATACCATTTTGATAAATCTAGGGGCAACAAATTTTAAGCGATTTCTCAAACTTTAATAATTCCTTGTGATATAATTTCACTTAGCCTAATTAGCTTCTTCTTTCACTTGATAATTATTAGTGTTCTTTATCATCAAACAACTACCAAACAATAAAATAAATGAGACAATAGGACACAATGTATAGGCAATCTGTTAGGGCCAAAACCTCTCCAACTTGAGAGTAAAGCCCCCCAAAATTATTTCTCTTCTTATAGACCTTAAATTGAAAAATTCCAAGAAATTTAACCCTTGACCAAGGCCCTCCAAGACCATGTCAAACCTTGCTTCCAACAACTCTTGCAAATCTGACTTCTAGCAACTTCTTCAGCAATTTTGACCTCCACAGCAGATTCTTCTACTCTTCTACAACTTTGACTTGCCCAATAGATTCTTCTGCAACTTCGATCTACCTTTTAGATTCTTCTATAAAAACCTTAGCCTTTGGACATGTGAGTATTATTTCTCCTTTCTTCTTTGCTTAATGACCTAACTTCACTTCTACAAGTTGGATTCTTCTTCTACAATAGGAGCTATAATTTCTTCACACGTGTAAAGAGTATTAGCCCAGAAACAATCCCAAAAACTCGAATTTTTCTTCTTCCTTGATCCACTTCTTCTTCACACTCCTTTTTCTTCCTTGTGATCGAACTTGAGTGCGTATGATGTATTCTAAAACTGAGTTCAAGGTCTCCTTTATATAGGCTTCTCATTGGGTCGAATTGCTCTTATTAGGCCGACTTGTCCATGAGTGTAGGCTGACTTGTCCATGAGTGTGGGCCAACTTGATCATGTGAATAGGTCGACTTGAATATTGCACCATGACAAGGTCTTTGAATCAAACAAAATTTCTTTTACAATATGTAACATGCCCAAATGGGTCTTAAATACATGACAATGAATTTCTTGACTTGTAGACTCAATGACAAGCCCGAGAAGCTCAAAATGGGAGCTTAACATATAAAATAAATTTCCTTGAGCATGAAACCCATGCCTCAAGAACAACACTAATAAATTTATTTTTCTCATTACATTAAATACATAAAATCATGATTACATGTATCATTAAGAAGACCAAACCTAGTTACATATTTCAATAGTACTTTCCACTTACAAGAGAGAAATCAAGCTAGTGATTTTAAGAAACAATTTATATTAAGACTATAGGAAGTGTTTCCAGAGTAATGGTCAATGAGATCTATCATAGTTGCAATAGAAAAAACATACAACAACAAAAAATAATCATTCAAAAAGTAATATTCCTAATTAAAATTATTTTCTATAATTATATGTATATATTACTACAAAGCATTCATTTATTAATATCAATTTTCTTATATTTAGTTTTCATATATCAGAATAAAAAATATTTTATTATTTTTTCACGAAGATTATGAAAATCCCAAAGGATCAACGAGTCGATATCTGAAACATGCCAATAGGAATGTCCAAAAAGGTGTACAAGGAGATGGTCAAAGAAATGGACACAATTGCATCACAGGAGGATCCATCTCAACAACAACGTGTTTCAAATGTATGTAATCATTGAATTTTTTCTATTAGGTATATATAAACAAATAATTTAGTAATAAATATTAATTTTCAAGTATTCTCTTGCATAAAATAAAACAAAATGGAACCCATTTAGCACATAAAATAGGACGATAAGGAAGAAAATATTGATATCAAAGTTTGTGAGTAATTCTTAATAATTCCTTATAACGACTTAAGACTTCATTTTTGTATATTTTAATTTGTTTTACATCATCAAAGAAGAGTTGTTAGAATAATTGATTGAGATAGAGTTTTTTTCCTTTGGAAAAAAGTCATAATTTTTATTATAGGAGAAAATTACATTTTGCATATGCATAAGCATTACTTAATTGAGGCATTACCTGTTCAAAAATGAAAAAAACTTTGAGCATTCCTTCGCACAGGGAGTATCTGGAAATAAACAAAAATAGTAAACTGTCTGACCTCTTCACTGAGAGGGAGTGATAAATTCTGATAAATATTTACAGATAAATAAAAATATAAACATCAAAAATGTATTTTGTTCTTGCAATGCTGCTCAGATAGATTCCAGATCTATAAAAGGTTTGTGATAGTGCTGATAAACGAAACCATCCTTTTCCTCGCAAATCATCCAAGTGTCGTCATCCCTGATTGCTGCTTCTTTGGATAAGTGGTCAGCAATGGTGTTCCACTCCCTATAAATATGATGACAAGTAAAAGAGTCAAAAGACATGATAAGTCTATGAATCTCATCCAGAATATGCTTCAATGTATATGCATTGCAGATGTGTTTTTTGTTGATCCAATTAACAATCAATTTTGAATCACCAAATAGTTGCAGATTTGTGTAGTGTTTATGTAATGCTTATTGTATAAGGTATTTGGCAGTTAGAAGCTCGACATAATTGTTTGTTCCCTTGCCCAACCCCATTTGTATTTTAAAAGAGTGTGTATCCGATAAGTGTAGTACAACTCCTCCTCCATGTATTGGTTCTTGAGCTAATCCATCAAAGTAGGCCCATGGTAGAGAGTGATTGATGACTTCTGTCTTGACTCCCCTATGTTGGGTTTGAGTGGCCTCTTCGGGTATCATGTGGTACTCCGTGGATACTCTGTTCAGAATGGAAGGGCAGTGGGGGGATTTTTGCTGGAAGATGATTTGATTCCTGGCTATCCATAGTGCCCAGCTTATGATCAGCGATATGTTCCTTTCCTTTACATTGGTTTCATTCCACCAGATGTTCCAAGCTTCCTTTATGTTGTTGTTGTTCCATCTCCAATATATGGAGAGTGATGCGAGGAATCCATTCCATAGCTCTTGTGCAACATGACAGTTCAGAAAGAGGTGTTCAGTATCTTCATTATTATTTTTGCAAAGGTGGCACCAGAATGGCCTTGAGAAAGATCTTTTCATAAGAATTGCACCTGTCGGAACCTTATTGTTTAGTATAGACCACATAAGCAGCTTCGATCTTGGGGCTGCTTTTAATTTCCATAAACAGTTCCACCACGGCTCAGGGGCTACCAGCTTAAGGGGATCCAATAGAACTAAATATCCAATCTTAGGGGCATAATATCTGTGCTTTACAAAAGCCCAGATGAGCTCATCATCTCCTTCTGATATCCTGATGTGGGCCTTCGTTAACGCACAAATGTAGTGTCTCCATTATTGATGCCAAGGCGGGGGAATATTTAGTACTACTCCAGATCTCTAGGCCTGCTGTCTCAAAGAGGATCTGTCATTATCCACAATGTGAAATATATGAGTAATGCCATGTTCTGCTAAATGAAGTCTCAGTTCAACTGGAAGAAGTCTGTGTGCATTGCCACAACCTACCTAGAGATCTTATCCTATGTGCACCAGGGAACCAGATCAAATCCTCCATGTCAATCAATTTCTTATCAAATCCATAGCTTTTGTTACCGCCTTCCAGATGATTGATATGTTCCCGTTAGATCTATGGCCTTGTTTGATCCAATCAAGTAGGTTTGTGGGGATGATGTATTTGGAAGTGACAACCTTCGTCCAGAGGTTGCAATTATTGAGTAGCTGCCATCCGAACTTTGTTGCAAGTGCTTTGGAAAATGTATCTAGTCTCTTGATTCCCCAACCACCCCAACACTTAAGCATTCCCATGGATTCCCATTTAGTCCAAAAAAATATTATTCTTGTCTGTTTCCCCTTCCATAGAAAGCGGCAACATATATTTTGTAACCTATTTAGAATGCCCCTGGGGATCCAGGCTAAGGTCATCTAGTAAACAGGCATTGCTTCTAGAACAACTTTGACCAGTACCAACCTGCCTGCTCTAGATAGATACTTATGGTACCAAATGTTTAAATGATTTTCTACCTTAGAAATGAGCCAGACCCAATTTGCAATTTTATTGCCAAACGACTTCAGTCGGTAGCCCAGGTATCTTAAACCTTCCTCTATAGGATGAGTCATACAGGGGAATCTCCTTAAGGAAAAAAGTAATTTGTTCTAGGAGCAACATGGTGCTATTATAGTGGATTTGGATTCGTTCAGCACCATCCCTGTGGCTTTTAAAATGTACCCATGACAAGGTGGAGGGCGGTGAGATCACCAAGGTCACCATTGAGAAAAATGAGAACATCATCAATGAAGAGCAGATGAGTCAATGTAGCTGAATCAGATATTTTGATGCCCTTGATTCTCCCCTATATATTTTCTACTCCTATAATTCGACTGGGGCCCTCCATGATAAGTAGGAACAATAGTGGGGATAGGGGGCATTCCTACCTTAGTCCCCTCTCAGCATGAAAAAATGGGGATGCCGATCCATTTATGAGAACACTGTAAGGTACATCAGTTATACAGCTCATGATCCACTTAATGAAAGAGAATGGAAATCCTGGGTGGGTTAAAAGGATCCAGAGGTAAAGCCAATTGACTCTATCAAAAGCTTTATATAATTCCTTTCAATTTCCTGAGCTGCACTGAGTGAAGGAGTTCTTGTGTAGTGCCTATCGCCTCGTGTATCTACCTGTTGTGCAAAAAGGAAAATTGTTCATGGGATATATGGAGGGATAGAATTGGCTTAATGCGATTGGCGATAATCTTGGCTATGATCTTGTATATACAGTTGCATAAAGAGATAGGCCTGAAATCATCAAAAGAGGTGGGATTGTCAGCTTTGGGGATGAGAGCTATAAAGGTAAACTTGAGGCCTCCCGAAATCCTTCCACTTCTTCTATTTTCCTCTATGAGCCACAGGAGGTTCGTTCCTAAAACCTCAATGAAAGCTATGTAAAATTTCGTAGTCCAACTGTCTAGCCCCGAAGTCTTGTATTTCTTTAGCCACTTCAGTGTGGCTTCGAGCTCTTCTAGTGAAACCTCTCGCAAGAGTTCCTGTTCCATCTCTTGATCTATGTAGCCTCGAAAGAGTTGCACAATATGCATTACTTCTACAAGGGTAGCATTGGGTGGAGCCTTATATATATTTTGAAAGTGTGAGCATGCCAGTGTAGCCAGTTCTCTAAAGTATTGAATAGTTTGTCCCTGAGTATCTTGGAGCTATCATATGGTATTAATGGCCTTCCTCCCATTAGCATGTTTTTGATAGAATTTTGTATTGTCGTCCCCCTCCTTCAGCTAGATGGCCCGACTTCAGAGTCTCCAGCTCTCTTCTCTGTCTCTTAAGATATGGGTTCTCTTCAACAAAGCTGTAGAGTGCTTATCCCTTTTCTCCTGGGTTATCGCAACACCTCCTGTATCCTCCTCAAAATATAAGATTTCTTCCTCTGTTGTTTTGAGGATTAGATTGTCCGCTTCCTTCTTCTTCATTGGCCACGCCTTGGATAGGACTTTCAACTCCTTCATGTTATGTGTAAAGTCCTGGCTGAGGTTCCCAAATGTGCCTGGGGGATTTTCCTTCCAAACATCAGTCACCAATTTGATGTAATCCATATCTTGTAGCCATGCGGAATTAAATTTGAACGAGGCCTTGGGTTTGTCTGTGACATCCTGCAGCTCTAGGTAGATGGTTCGATGATCCGATAGACCTCCTGAACTCACCCATTGTCTAATACGAGCTTCCCTATTGACCAGGTCTTCCTTAGTGAGGAATTTTTCGAGTCGTTTGGCCAGGCTTGCTTCCCCTGTTCTATTATTCCTCCAAGTGGGTTGCACTTTGGCTGAGGGGATGTCAATAAAGTTATGGGACTCCAGGAGGTTTTCAAAGAAGATAGACAGTGCATCCACCTAAGCTTGATTGCCCCAATATTCCGCATATCCCAGGGAGAAATTTAGGTTCCCCCCAAGATGATGTTATCTTGTTGCAAGAGGGCAGAATTAAACAAGGATCTCCAATAAGTAGCTCTATCTTGACAGGGGCCATATATGTTATAGATCCTGAATTCCAATTCTACAGTGGGGGAGTAGATATCCACAACCAATTATCCCCTACCTCCCTGGACCCTCAGGTCTTGATAGTATGATTTCAAATGCCCAAGGATAAACCCCTGGATCTTCCAGTGGCATCAAGGGAATGAAAAGTCCAACCAGGCAGCTAGGATTTGAGTAAGTGAGTAATGGTGCAAGATAAACCAAGGGTTTCTTGAAGGAATATGATGTCTACCAGCTCTATGGAAAATAGACACTTTAGGGTTAGTTTTTTATCTGGGCTAGCCATCCCATGACAGTTAAAGGAGAGCAGCTTCATGGAGGGGGAGGGGAGAGGGGTTTTCTCTGCTCTAAGGGCCCAATTAATGGTTTTCCATTTACCAGATGTGATCTCCTCCCTGGCTTGATGCTTGGCTTTGGAAAAATGAGAGGGACGACCCCAGGCTTTGGTAGAGAGGGGAGGGGAGTGGATACCACCTCGAAACCTATAATGTCGAGGCCCTGAGAACGCATTCGGGAGCGAAGGGGGTAACGAGATTCCGAGAGATTATGGGTAGTTAATGGGGGGGAGGGATCATCAGAGAGGGAAGGTTGAGGGAAATAGTAGGTGAGAGGGGAGGGAGCAATAGGGCAGTGTTGAACCATGGGCGGCTGATAGAGGAGCCAGGGGGGGTGCGAGAGGAGGGAATTAAAGGGAGCGCCCAAAGAAGACATAGACCAAACTTGCTGAGATAGGGATGGAAAACCAGGAGAAACAAAAGATGAATAAATAGATGAGAGAGGAGAATTTGACATACCCATGGAGTGAGCGTTCCCTATAGTCGCACGTGCTCTTGTTAGAGGTCGAGAGGGAGGCCGAAGAGGAGCTCTCTCCTGCTTGTTCCTTGTTTCTTTCTCATGTATTATGTCTGCTTCAGCTGGGATGCATTGTGGCTAATTTTCCACTTCCATAGTAGGTTGAGGAATGTCCCGAGGGGTACGGGCTTCCTATTCATTGATCTCTAGTTGTTGGCCCTTCTTGATGATCAGGGGGTAATCCTTGTATACATGTCTGACTTTATGGCACTTGTAGCATCTATAGGGTATGCCCTCATAGTCCAATGGCTGCTTCCAGGTGAACGAGCTCCACTAAATGGTGATGAATTCCTGAAGCCCTCCTCTGGTGTCCATATGAACTAGAATTCTGGCGAAAGCCATCTTGCCTGTAAATAAATAGGATTTATTGGATTCCATATATGTGCCAATTGAGTTCCTAATATGCCAGAATATGTCTTTGGACCAGAAGTGTAATGAGAGTCCTGGTAATCTAAACCATATCGAGCCAACACCAAGCTGCTTTGTGTTCGGATCAAACAATGGAGACCAATGCTTCAGGAGACTGGGGCATGCTCAAAATTCCAGTAGGACGATAGTACCCAATTCGTGTGGTCTAGTCTAGAGAAGCATAGGGCAAACCATCCTTTCACAAATGTCTGTACTATGGGCAGGTCAGCTAAATTATGCCCCTAGACCTCCAATGTCCATGCTTTTAAATGAGTCGCTGTATAATTTCATCCTTAGACTCTCCCAACTAGCACCTTGTCTGCAAATTCCATAGTATCACCGAGTCGGATATCCTCCTCGAGCCTGATAAAGGTATCAACTGCTTTGGTCCGGAAGCACTTGGTCTTCTTGCAAGCCCTAACTTTGGCTGCTAAGTCTCCTCGATGGTCAGGGGTGTGCTCCGATACAAGGGGATTCTCCATGGGAAGGGATGAGTCATCAGGGAGTGCGCTCGTTAAGGGGGGAACGATGGTATAAATACCAGAGGGTAGCCAAGACAAGCACGACGAAATCAGGGGAATCGAAGTGGAATATGGAGTGGGAGGAGTGAAGGGGAAAGCGGACAGTGGGGGGTGGGAGATGTGACCAGGGGTAGGGGACGAAGGGTTAAGGTTTAGGCACCCCAACGCAAACCCTAGGGAAGATAGAGATAGCGGGGGAGAGGAGAGGGACGACCAAGTTGGGGGGTCATCCGACAAGATCACCTGGTGGTCAGATGGACCTGAGAGAGAAGGTAATCCAGAGATTGCCTCATGCAGTTCATTGTTAAACGGATGTGACCCTGGCTTAGTTGAATGCAGGGTGGTCCAGATAGAACCCTCCGGTAATGTTTCTTCTGAGTAATCCTCCAAATTGAGGTCCATCGCTGTCAAGAGAAAGGTATCGCCAGGTGCCTATGATAACCGCCAATAGATGGAGTAGCAAGTCGAAAAAACAGCTTGAAACCTTGGGTCAATACTTCAAACCATGGTGCAGGTAAGGCGGGAATTGTAAAAATACTAAGTAAAAAAAACTTTTTTTACGGAGAATGGGTATATTATATTATCTGCCCTGTTCTGAGTTAGACGTGTACGTGGACGGTATAGGCAGCTGCATCAATGTGCTTCAAACACGCAGTGCCTACCCATACTCACCTGCCTGTTGCTCCATCACTCCCCCCTCCCACATGGATTTTTTTCCAAATAATGATTCAAATCTAGTATTGTCCAAGATAGAGCTAAATATGAGTTGTGAGTATATATTGGCATATGAAAAATTAATTGTGGAATTTGTAAGTATTTATGTTGTTTTACTTCTCTGATTTTATAATTAATAAAACAAAAAGCTCCTTTATATCAAATCTATGGTTTATTATGGGGTATAAAACTTGTAGGTAACAAAGTATGGAACTATGCCAACAGAAGAGTTATTGAACAAAGGCATGAGATTTGGTTTTGAAAGAATGTGTGTAATTTAGGACTCACTTCTTCCTATGGTACATTGTTTTTCGATTTAGATTGATGTATATTATTTATTTCAATTTTCATTATTCTCACCGATGTAGATACACTCATTACACTTTATTTTTATGTTTGTATATGGAACTTGAAGAAGATGAAAACAATCGATGCAATCAACAAAAAATTCATCCAAATAACCAAATTCATGGAAGTAGCTTGAGCACTAACAACAGTTCTAGTGAAGAATGGTGATCTCATTGGATATCATTGCAAGCTGTTATATTTTTTGAGATAATTGTCTGTAAAAATTAGATATTTTGTTTAATGTAATGGAAATAGTGTCACAATTGAAAGAAAAATGTTTACCAATAACTATCATATTTTGTATGACAAAGAGCCTCTTATTCATATATAATAAAATGCATTTTAATTTATTCTATTGTGTTGTCCAATGTTGTTGTGAAATGTTACAACACTAATTAAATATATGGATGATTAAATAGTATAATAAAGAGATGCGAAAGCTGATGATACAACAAATTAATCCAAACATCATATACAAATGCACTAATCAAACTTTAATTTTTATGAATATTATTATAAGATATATGTCGATATTTTGATGAAGAACAGATTTAAAAAATCATAATAATTGTGTTATCACAAGTCGATCTTTCTAAAAAACAGAAAATGGATATTGGGACATTGTATAATAATGTGCATTGTTCTGAATACGATATTTTCATAAACGATATCTATAATAATAATAAATGGTATCCCATACAAAATCCTAGTGTGTCTATAAAATGAATAGCATTGGTGTGTTATGTTATGTAAAAGCTGAGATTCGGTGAGAAGCCTCGGCTTTTAGGGGGAGCTCTGAAAACGCACAAAAATAGGGTTTGCTGCTAGATTTCAAAGTTGGGCACCATGGAGGGGCGAGAAGTGGGGAGATCCACTCCCTCCTACAGTCATGTTGTATCAAACTGCTTCAAGAAGCCCATGGAAGCAGAAACTGGGGTTACAGATGGAGGAAAGCAGGAACACAACAAAGCACAGAGGTAGGCAGAAATGCGAGAGGAAATCAAAAGAGAGAAGTGTACAGGAGTAGACAGTCAGAATACTGACCCCTGCAGTAGGGCAGGACCATGTAAACCTAAGGCATCCATCACCCCAGGAGTGGTGTTAAGTGATCTAGTGCTACAGGCGCACAGGGAGCACATGGTGACTTATGCAGTGATATGTAAATTCATGGGGTTTTGGCCAATGGAGAAGGAAATACACGCATGGATAAAGAACCATTGGAAACCTAAGGGAGAAATAGATCTACACCTTGGATCCAAGGGTTTCTTCACAGTTGTGTTTACAAACCTAGTGGATAAAGACAAGGTGTTTGAAGGAGGACCTTACTTGTATGCAGCTGCAAGCCTCTATATGAGGCCATGGGTAATGAACTTTGTTCCAGAGAGAGAAACATTTACATTGGTGTCGGTATGGGTAAGACTATATTCCCTACCTCTAGATTACTGGTTGCGAGAATCATTAAAAGCCATAGGTAATAAACTAGGGCTTTTTTTTTTAAATATCAGAAGGCACTCTATGAGGAAAATATACCTCCTTTGCCAGAATATGCATGTAAATGGACCTTTTTGGGGCTTTTCCAGATGAAATACTTCTAGAAGTATATGATGAAAAATGGGTACAGGCGGTGGACTATGAGCATGTACCCTTTATATGTCACAAATGCCATGAACACGATCATCTCTTCAAAGAATGCCCTTTAAGTAAAATGGAGAGTAGTATCAAAGCAACCTCAGGTAAAGAGACTAAAAGCTTTACCAAGGTGGGGGGCAGAGGAAAAGGAGTGAGAAAAAACCAAAAAAAAAAAAAAGCTATGAGGAAAAACAACCTAGTCATAATAGGTTCAAGATATTAGAAGAAGAAGAGGGGGATGAAAGAATGAATCAAGTTAGGAAGGACAATCTTGTTAAGAAGGAAAAGGATGAGAGCATGGAGGATAGACCTGATAAAAGCCAGTAAAGGGAGGATCAGCCAAGCACTATGGAACTTGATAGGGACCAAGAGATGACCCCAAGCAAAGTGCGTACGGAGGATCATGAACTGCAAGACATACTAGAAAGGGAGCATCTCGATCTAGAAAAGTTCCTAGAGGAAGGAATAACCAAAGGAGTGGATTCGCTACCTCAAGATGAATTTAACAGAGTACAACAACTCTTCCTCTGGAGAACGCATGCAAAGGGTGCAGGGATCAAAATAAAATATGATAGTCAGGATAATGGAGGGGTTAAAACTATGGATGCAATAGGGGGACAAGCTCCCAAGAACCCAGGAAGGAAAAGAGGAAGAAAAAAACAGAATGAGTTGCTGATTGAATGTGGAAAACTCATGATCAACTCAGTTAAGATGAAAGACCTAACTAGTTACTCCTTTACAAATATTTCTTAATGAAGCTTACAACATGGAATATTAGGGGTCTAGGAAGCAAAAGGAGACAAAGAAATCTTAGCAATAGAATGAAAGTAGAAAAAACAGATATGATATTTATCAAAGAAACAAAATGTTCAATAGAAAAGATAAGAAATGCACATAAAATGGTTGATTAAATATGAATATCTATAAGTTAAAGCAGATAAATAGCAGGAGGAATTCTCACACTTTGGAACCATCAGAAGTTAGGAATCCTAGATGTTGAAGCATCCAGGAACTATCTTTTAGTGGTCATCCAACCTTTTGGGGACAAGGAAGTTTATTTGATCACAAATGTTTATGGTCCACAATAGCCTGATGACAAACTCGGGCTTCTTACCTCACTGGAGGAATTAAGAAACAGGCATTCGGGTATCCCCTGGATTCTAGGAGGGGACTTTAACATGACCAGGTCCCTATCGGAAAAAAAAGGTGGAACCAGATCACTAGGCAGAGATTCCATAGCATTTCAGAATTTCATAAACAACATGAGGCTAGTAGATACAAACACAAGTAATGGTATCTTCACCTGGAATAATAAAAGGGAGGAGAGTCTCACATGGCCTCAAAACTGTATAGATTTATTATCTCGGAGGACCTCATCCTTACAGGCCTTGACTTGTCAGCTACGATACTCCCTTTTGGTGGCTCGGATCACTGGGTTGTTCAACTTGAAGCGTCCTTTATAGGAACTCCAAGAAATAGACCTTTATGGATTGAAAACATTTGGCTTACCCATCCTGACTTTATCAGCAATATTGAAAAATGGTGGATAGAGGATATGCAGGTTCAGGGCACTAAAATGTTCCTCTTGCATAAAATATTGAAACACATCAAACTCAGGCTTAAAGATTGGAATAAGAAGGAGATGGCAACATTTTTGAAGCCAAAAAAGTAGTTGAATGGAAGCTACATGAAATTAACCAGATCCTCATCATAGATGGCTTCAACGAGGAGAGAAAGGAACAAGTTGACCATCATCAATAGGAATGGGAAGGATTATGCAAGCAAGAGGAGATTTTCTAGAAACAGAAATCAAGGGTACAATGGTTAAAAGAAGGAGAGAGGAATACATAGTTTTTTCACAAATCTACCATGTATTATAGGTTTCATAACAATATTTCAAAAATCAAAGATTCTCAAGGAAATCAACTCAATACCCACAAAGAAATAGAAGCCATCTGGTTCAACATTTCCAAGGCATAGCTGAGGAACCTCTCTTAGAAAGATCACAATTCATCAATGAATTTACAAGGCACATTCCTAATCTTGTGATAAGAGAATTAAATTATAATTTAAACAGACCAGTGAATGAATAGGAGGTCAGTGGAGTCATCAAAGAGATGCAAAAAGGAAAAGCACCAGGTCTAGATGGTTTCAATGTTGATTTCTTTAAAGCATGTTGGCTAATATTCAAGCACGATATCATCGATGTGGTGGAGGACTCAAGGAAAAACAAAATTGTTTTGAAGGCGCTCAATACCTCTTTCATATCCTTGATTCCAAAGCAAGATAATTCTATGACACCAGATAGATTTAGACCAATAGCATTATGCAATGTGGTGTACAAAATTAATTCCAAATTAATTGCCAACAGGCTTAATCCCCTTCTTCCAACTCTCGTGTCTGAGGAGCAAACTGGATATGTGTAAGATAGGGAAATTCTCAACAATATCATCCAAGCTCACAAGGTGGTTCACTCACTTAAGAGCAATAGGCAGGCAGGAATGATTATACAACTTGAGCTAGAAAAGGCTTATGATAAGCTAAGTTGGGCTTACATTAGGAAAGTCCTAATAGCTTATGGCTTCGACCATAACTGGATAAGATGGGTAATGGCCCTTGTAACTACCTCCAGTTTTTCTATATTGTTAAATGGTTCACCATTCACAACCTTTAAACCTTCGAGAGGTCTCAGACAAGGAGATCGACTCTCACCCTTCCTCTTTATTCTCATGATGGAAGGGCTTGGCAATGCTATCAAATTTTCCAAAGATGAAGGCCAAATCCAAGGTCTCAAACTCACCATGAATGGAGATGCTTTGACCCATCAACAATTTGTGGATGATACCATGCTGCAGGGTACACCCACTATCAAGGAAGCTCTAGCCTACAAGCAAAACCTAAACGACTTTGCAATGGTTGCGGGTATAGAGGTAAGCCTTACCAAATCAAATATTTTATTTTTTAATACTGACATTTCCATTCAGAGAAATATATCTAGAATTCTAGGCTTTCAAAGAGATATGCTACCCTCCAAATATTTGGGAGTACCTCTAACAAACAAACCTCTGAGCAAGGCATTTTGGGAGCCCATGACCAATAAGCTCCAAGATAAAATCTGGAAATGGACAAACAGGTCTTTGAATTTAGTAGGACGACTAGTGCTCACAAAAGTTGTCCTACAAACTGTCCCCATCTATATGTTTTTAGCCCTTCTAGCTCCTAAAGGAGTTATGCAACAATGCAGAAATATCCAAAGAGATTTCCTTTGGGGCAAAGGAGAAGAGAAAAAAAAATGGGCTTTAGTAGCATGGGAAAATATCTGTAAACGTAAGTTACATGGAGGTTTGGGACTTGATGACTCGGAAATTCTTAACAAAGTTTTGGGGGGAAACTATGGTGTAGATGGCTAAAATATTCTGCTTCATCTTGGGTCAAAATTTGGAAACAGAAACATGTAAACAATTGGCAAGAAAGGGATCACATTAGAATGTCTGGGCTCATCAAAGGCTCCCACATTTGGAACAAAGCATGTGAGAATAGAGGCATTATTCAGAAACACAGTTTCTGGGAAATAAGAGATGAAAACTTTGCTTGGTTTTGGGAAGATAATTGGCAACAGGAACCTAAACTATTAAGAGAATAATTCACCAATCTCAAGAATAATACTGACAACAAAAGGTTACACAAGGTAAATGACTTCTGGGATCAGAAAATAAGTGAGGGAAAATGGAGAATGTGGAAGAACCTGGTACATAATGATGACTCCCCGTTGAAGGCACGGGCAAAAGCTTTAACAACCATCTTGGAACAGAGAAAGATTCTAACATCAGCAAATTTAGACCAGCTGAGATTGGGAAAAAATAATGAAGGAAACTTTAACCTCAAAGAGGCCAAGCACATAGCCCTTGGGCTTGACTTTCCAAACCCTGATTGGGTATGGAAGGACCTATGGCAGAACAAAAGCTAGATGAAAATCAAACTATTCATGTGGTTAGTACAACATAAAAAATTTCTGACTTGGGAAAACCTTAGGAAAAGAGGGGTATCCGGTCCATCTAGATGCTAGTTATGTGAATTACAAGAAGAAGCTATGGATCACCTTCTCAACTTCTACCCATTCACATCCACCTTGTGGAACTACGTAGGTTCAATATTCATACAAACAGACAGGGACATGGGCAGCATTACCAGTACTTTGAAGAAGTGGAGGAAAAACTTCTCTGATAATGAAATAATCAACAAAGCTTGGGCTTTAGTTCCAAGCTTTCTAATCTGGGATGTCTGGAAAGAACGCAACAACAAAATATTCAAGAAGAAGGAAGGTTCTCCCCAGAACATCATGGCTTAGATTTTAAGACAGCTCAAGGAGACGGTAGGGATCCTCATTAAAAATCCCCCTGAGGAATAACCAAAAGATACGGATGTGCAAATACTACTACATTTGGGTCATCAAGGGTTTGTCCCACGGGGAAAAGACATCAATGTAAGTCATACAATAAATGATAAGGATTTCTGGCAACCTCCCACTCAAGGTTTTATGAAATGCAATATAGATGTGGCCTCAAAAGGAAACCCGGGTATGGAGGAGTAATAAGAGATGAAAAGGGTTTCATAAAAACCATCTTTCACAGTCATTTGGGGAAAGCCACTAATAATATGGCAAAGCTCATGGCCCTTGAGCAATGCCTAGAAATATTGAGGGACTCAAATATTCATAATACCATAATTGAAGTTGATTCCAAATCGATTATTAATTCGTTCAAGAAAATTTGCTATGGCTCAGCTCTAGATAAAGTCTCGAGACATTGGCGACTTCTGCAAGTTTACCAACGGATTCAATCCCACCTGCAGAACATGAGAACCCTCGGTTTTTCTCATGTGCGTTGAATAGCCAACAAATTAGTGGACATATGAGCTAATGAAGGCGTACTTTGTGCTAAGAGAAATAAAATATATGACTGGACAAAGACACCCAAGGTAGATTGAGGGAAGAGTGTCTCAGACAGGCAAATGCGGACAGGGAGTTCTATCAGAACAGGGGAAACTAGTATGATGTAGTCTAATGGGAACAAGGGAATTTTGATCTATATGGTTAAGTAGTGCATGGAAATATGCAGACAGGGTATCCGGTCTTTGAGCGGGACTATGCACCCAGAACTCTACAAACCCAAAGTTCTCAGGTGGGAATAAAAATATAGGACAAGTCTTTCTATGAAAATAAAATTCACTAAAGAGCGCTTTTGAATTTTCTATGCTGGGAGCTTGGTTAACATGCTGGCAGATTGGAAAATTTGAGGCAATCCTAGGAATTTCTCTAGGCAATTAGCAAGGTGGTTACCATGCCAAACAGACTTGAAATTAGCTTAAGTGGTGGCTTTATTAAACTTCGGGTCCGGGTGCGTTGTTAATTACCGTGCTAGTTATGCAGCAAGGTTGAGATTGGTGGATTTTGGGCAGATTATTTGCTCGAGGGTTAGCCTCCCAGACGGACCTGAAATCTTTATATTGTTGTCTCTATTTTTCGTATTGGGTCTGTTTCAAAGCTTAAAGGGTGTGCATGTGAGCTTTCTGAAATAGATCCTCGACCATCCGATCTATGGAGGCGGATCACACAGTCTTGGAAAAAGGTTGAATTATGGAGGTAACGATGTAATGTTTTGTGGGCACTTGGCCCGAATTGTGGGCCTTTGGATCGGCTCCCACGGCTTTGTGTGGCTATATAACTGTGCGGCCCACATATCCATTGGGTACGCTATACTTTATGTATTTGGTTTTTATGATATAATTAAATAGAAGGATTGGCTCTTGCTTCAACCAAATTTTTTTTTATGTAAAAGCTCTAGTACAGAAAGATTTTTTTGCATGGATCGATGCCTTTTCTGAAAAGTATAGCATCAGGGAGTTTGGGCAAAAATTAGCACTGGTATTATTTGCATTTAACACCCTAGTGCATGGTATCATAGATTGTACATCCTGGTGCATTGTAATTCTTAAAGCATTAGTGCTTTCATAGAACCAATTCCATGTTTCTCCAAAATATTGTTTCCAACCCTGGTGCATTATTCAAATTGACAACACCGGCTATTTTATATTAGTAGTGCATTGGTGCTTTTGTACAAATCATAAGCATCAGTGTTGTAAATTTAAATCAAGGAACCAAGTCTAAAATATTTGTTTTCTTGCCCTGGTATTGTTCCTGAAAAGTACAGCTCGGGGCATTTATTGAAGACATAAGCACTGGGCCAGTACACTTTTTAGGTACCATTGTTATTTGCATTCAATGCCACAATGCATGGTATCGTATATTGTCCAAGCTAGTGCATTTTTATTATTACAGTACAAGTGCTTTTATTTAAAATTACAGCATTGATGTTTTTATAGTGGTAGTGCACTGGTGTTATTTTACCATTAAGTGCACCACTAAAACCTTTGGTTGCCCATATTTTTTTAGTTTTTATGAAGTTCTGTTATTAGCTCTACTAAAACATCCGCTATCGAAAATGTATGTTGTAGTGGAGGCTTTTTTGACAATGTTTGCAAATTTTATAACACTAAAAACATTCATTATAACCTTCACTTGAAGGTATTTTCCTTATAGTGGTGTGGTTGTGAGCATAGAGGCATATCAAGCAGAGCTATTAAGGCAAGGTTTTTGGCAAAATTATTTATGTAGGGTTTGACAGTGAAAATTGATAGAATTAGCAAATTGTTATTCCTATGTTTATATTGAACACAAGTGGATCCAGTCTGAAAATTGTGAAACGTGGCATGTTGTGGTGAATTGAAGGGTGGTAGGGTAGAGCAAGGTGGAGAGTGGAGTCTCCTTCAGGTTGGATCCCGAGAACACTTCAGGTTGGCAAGGTGGTGCTAGGGAAGGTTGGATCCTATGAAGAGTGTTGGAGCATCTTTTCTATCGAAGCTTATAAAACCAGGACATTGGAGTGTCCTTCCAGTTGTTGTTGGTAAACTAAGAGATTGGAGTGTCCTTCTAGTTGGAGCTGGTAAACCAAAACATTGGAGTGTCCTTCCATTTAGAGCTGGTAAACCAGAGCATTGGAGCTTCATTTCAATTGGAGATGATAAATCATGGGATTGGAGCCTCCTTCCAATGGTTGTTGGACAATCTTGGAAGTTGGAGCTTTCTATTGATGTAAATTTTTGAAGACCTATATTAAGAAGCATTCGATGGTTTTTCTCTCAAAATTGTTTCCACCTAAAAATCTCTTGTGTACTTTCTTGATGTCATGCATTGTGAAAAGGTGGTGCTTTACATTTTAATATAATGCTAATGATAATTAATGCTCTATGAATTTAAAATTAATTAATTGAAGAGAAATATTGATTCACCCCCCACTCAATATTTCCAACAATTAGTAAATCATCAACTGTGATCACTTCTTTCAATAGGTGAAGGAATATGTAATTAGGAATACATTTTCCTTCTAGGAAATAATAACTATCATGTTCTTTATCTAGACTCAATTTCCCACAACAATACCTCCTAATGTAGGTGATTAGAATAGCATGGAACCATTAGTATTTCTACACAACTCTCTTAGCATAGTGTTTCCCTCTTTAGTTGGCATGATGAAATAATTAAAGGTGTTGGATCTTATCTCGAACATGTTAGGGAATTTAAAAGAGGAGCCAAGGTTTAAAGCATATCTCAAGGTCATATTATTGCAGCAATATTCAACCTCCTTTTGGCACTTCCAAAGTCCATTTGTTGGGTCATACACTATAAGTATCACAGTTGGTCCACAATTGGTTATTGTTTAACTACACAAAACCATTCTTCAAGCTTGCCATAGACAACATGGTTATGGTTTAACCACACAAAAACTGTGCCTTCATTAGCACTTGGTTATGGATCATCCACAAATTGATGAATATGGGTTAACCACACAAAACCCTTCTCTTCGTTGGCACTTGGTACATTGTAATCATCATGGTTATCAGTTAACCACACAAAACCCTTATTTTCACTGGCACTTGGTACATCGTAATCATCGTGGTTATGGGTTAACCGCATCAAACCTTTCTCTTAATTAGATAATATCTTCTTCATCAAGGTGATTGGCTCAACATGAGTCACGTCTAAAAGAAGCTTCTAATGAGATAATTTGGTGCAATGGGGACCATTACTTCTTAAGGTGGAAGGATTGACTGAAGTGGAAAGTCGTATCCACCCATGGTATTTACTTTTGGTACTAAATTATGTAACTCAAGGAGACACTAAAAATACTATAAATAATGGGCCTCACCTTTCAAAATGACATTGTGTGTTCCATGATGTAGATGTAACAATGTTTTTTCCCATTCAATAAAAATTTGGATTTTCATCATATTATCTTGTGCTTAGTTTCATGGTAGATTTTATGTTTTCTTTCCTTCTCTTCTCAGCATTCAAGCCTTATGTATCTTAGTCCCCAAGATCCATATCACTTTAAAACCTTAATTTGGAGAATATTTAAATGGATGACCTTTTTTATTTATATATCTTTGAGATTTGAGCCCTTCTAAATTTGAAACTTTAATATGCAATATTATGATATGTCTTCTTTGTGATTCCAAGAGTTTGACCAAAATTTGATGTTCCAAGTGAAAATTATGGCAACTTTCCCAAACTAACTATTTTTTTCCTCTTCCTTCAAGAAAATTTACATAGCATGCAATGTTTCCAATTATTCAAATATAATTATGAAAATTTTAATTGAGGTACTTATGTATGTATCCTAAAATCCCTGAATATTTCACAGCCTATTTGAAATTTATTTCAGGAGCATTAAGGAACCCTGATTTCCTTAGAGAATATATCCAAAAATATAGCGAAGAAATATCTGATACTTGAAACAAATGTTCCTCAAGAGTTCTCCTCGATATTCTCCAAATTTCACCATCTAAAACCTCACAAAAAAAACCGTGAAAATGCCAATATTACATGTTAGAAGTATCAAAACCCTAGGTTTGTATGCTCTAATATTAAATGTTATAAATCTTGCATCTTTAAAATGATAAGAAACTAATAATTGCAGTCCTCTTCAAGGGAGTAACCTCTATTTACAATAAATACAATGTACAAGATAAAATTTGACGATCTTGAGACTAGGTTTTCTTAGTGTGTATATATAGGAGATAAAGGGTACAATTATAATAAAATGGGACAATAAAAGGTTTTAGCCTACATAAAAATATAATATAAATGGAATGACTCAATATATAGGGGTTAATAAGTGATTTTAGGGTTAACATGGGACTTATAGAAGGCTTAACGTCCAATCATACACCATTGGTTGGTTGAGCCATGGACAAGATATTTCAACTAGCAATATTGCCTCTCTTATGTCATCAATCCTTTCAAAATTGAGGTATTATGAGATGTTGTACCACTTGAAGTTTGTAATGTTATTTTAGAAAAACCATATATTTGGATATGTCATGTTGTTTATGAGTCTCATCCCTGTAGTATCATTGTTACTTTAGGAGGTCAACTCTATAGGGTACCAATTGTAGTTCCAACTATTGCAATTTAATGGTAGAAGTGTCCTCACACACACAATTTTATTAACTAGGAAAAGAAATTACATAATCATTTTGCAAGAGTTTACACACACACTCCAACACTCTTGCAATCAAGGGAATGAGCTATATATAAGATCAATGTCCTAACCTATTCCAGTTATGGACCACTTATTAAATTAGCAAGTGTCCATTTGCAATAAATTTAATTCTAACCAATCTACTAACTCTACTCCTAAAGTTTTCCTAAGATACGACATTATTTTAGATGTCATATATTTTACAACAATATTATATTTCTAAGTCTCTCCAATATTAATTAAATATTCTAAATTTACAAATATTTTATCCTAACTTTGTGAATTGTGAATTATGTATTTTGGATCATCTAACATTCAGCCCTATGATCCAAATTATATTACAACAGACACCAAGTTCATATCTGAACTTAGTAACTTTTATCCTACCAAATGGTTTTGTGAAAATATCGGAGCCCTGATCTTCTGAAGGACAATAAACTAGCTTGATCACGTCTTTAGAAATGAGTTATTTGATGTGACAATACTCGGTGTCAACATGATTTGTTTTTGAATGAAAAACTGGATTCTTGGCAAGCTTTATGGCTAAATAGTTGTCAATGAATAAAGATGTACCTTCTTCTTGAGGAATTCCCAAATCCTACAAAAATTTGTGCAACCAAACAATTTCACATGTTGTTTCCCATGCTAATATGTACTCTACTTCAGCTAGAGAAGTGGCCACTATAGCTTGTTTCTTGCAACTCCAAGATACTACAGCTGACCCCATATTCATTAAGTAACCTAAGATTGATGCTTGATCATCAATACTTCCAGCAAAGTCAGCATCTAAAAATCCACCAAATACAAAGGTTTTAGTATTTTTGTAAAGAAGACCAAAATCTTTTGTTCTTTGGATATATCGAAGAACCCTTTTGGTTGCATTCCATTGGATTTCGTGTGGTTCCTGCATAAAGCATGAAAGAATACTGACTGCATAATATAGATCTGGCCGAGTGGTTGTCAGATAAATATGGCTTCCAATCAACTGTCTATAAGTAGTGATGTCCACCATTTCCCCCTCTTCAAATTTTGAAAGTTTCAAGTTTTCTTCCATGGAGGTAAGAACGGGTTTGCAATCCTACATTCCAAATCGTCGAAGAACTCCCACTGCATACTTACTTTGAGAAATGAAAATATAATGTGGATGTTAGAATACTTCAACTCCAAGATAGTAGTGAAGTAGTCCCAAGTCTGTCATCTTAAATCCTGCATGTAAATCCTTTTTCACCTGTACAATATGATCATCATTGTTTCCAGTAATGATCAAATCATCTACATACATAACAAGAATCACTAGATTTTTACCCTATTGATGTACATACAAAGTATCATCAGATTCACTTCATTAAAATCCAACTTCCTGAAGGTATTCATCCATTTTGGAATACTAAGCTCGTGGAGCTTGTTTTAACCCATATAAAGCCTTAATCAGTTTGCAGACTTTATATTCTTGGCCTTCAATTTCAAAACTTGGTGGTTATGTCATATATACATATTCTTGTAAATATTTGTTGACGAAAGAACTCTTTACATCCATCTAATGAACTTTCCATCCTTTTTTTGCTACCAATGCGAGTGTTAAGCGGATGGTGTTCCATTTTGTTGTAGGAGAAAAATTTTGCTCATAATCTAGGCCTTCCTGTTGTGAAAAACCCTTAGCCACAATTCTAGCTTTGTACTTGTCGATTTCTCCATTTTGGTTGTACTTAATTCTGTAAACCCATTTACATCCAATGGGTTCAACACTTTGAGGACAATCAACAAGTTTCCAAGTGTTGTTGCCTTGAACTGCCTTATATTCTTCAACCATAACCTATTTCCATTCTTTATATTTTACTACCTCTTTGTATTTGGAGGGTTCAGTAAAATCATTCATGATCAAGGCAAAATTTCCTTGATTCTTGGTTGACCCCCTTGTTCCTGTTTTATTTTTCTCATCGAGCCTTACATCTTTCAAAATTTGAACAAACCATTTTGGCAATTGATGTTCACTTGTTTGAGATTCTGAAAAGTCACCATCATTATAAAGAGAATTAATGTAAATAGAGGTGCATTGATCAACTACAGATTCTAGGGTGGAGAATCAATGTCAGAATAACTATTGCTACTAGGAGATTCTAATGAACTACCAAAAGACCCAGACTGTGTTGGTGAAGTAGATGGATTGGATGAATCATCTTCAAAGGAAGGAAAATCAATTTTATACCAATTTTGTGAATATGGTTGAATTTGAATGTTTCCTTTCCTTTTATCTCCTTTTGTTTCCAATTTTTCAAGGAGATTTTATATTTCTCCATCACTCTTACTCTTAGTTTCATCAAAAATTACATCTTTGCTGACAAGAAATCTCCTATTTGACAGAATCCTGTATTCTTTCTTGTCATCCAAATATCCAATCATTTTTCATTTCAAACTTCGTGAGTCAAGCTTCATTTGTTTTTCTTTTGGAACCAAGGCATAACACATGTAACCAAAAACCCTAAGGTGTTTAACTTTAGGTGTGAAACCAAACCATGCTTCATAAGGTGTGATCCCATCCAAAGAAGTAGTGGGAGACTTGTTCCTTAAAGAAACAGTTGTATGGATTTCTTCTACCCAATAAATAAGACTTAACTTTTTAAAAGTTAATGTAGACCTCGCCATTCCTAATAAAGTGCGATCCATTCTTTCTACTACTCCATTTTGTGTGGAGTGTAGACATTTGTAAGATCTCGTTTGATCCCATTGTCTCTTCAATAACTTTTGAATTCATTTTAATTGAATTCTCCTCCATTGTCAGTTCTAAAAGTGTCAATCTTTTCTTTGACTTCGTTTTCAACAAGTTGACAAAAATTTTTTAACTTTTCAAATGCCTCTGACTTATGCTTCAAGAAGTAAACCCATGTCATTCTACTGAAATCATCAATGAAGAGTAAGAAATATTTGCAACCTCCTAGAGAAGCTTGCAAGAGTACACAAATGTCATTGTGTACTAATTGCAAATGCATGATTGCTAGCCATGAACTTGTCAGAAAATTCTTCAACTTTGTTTTCCATAAATGCAAGCTTCACATATTGCATTTTCTTTCTTGAAGGTAGAAAGTCCCTTAACCATTCCTTGTTTTTGTAGTTGAGAGAGACTGTCAAAGTTTAGATATCCATATCTCACATGCCATAATCTAATAGGTGAAATGTTTGTGCTTGCTACCCCTACAAAGTCATAATTCCTTGGAATAATTGTTCCTTTCATCCTTAACAATTTTCCATCCTCATACCATGCCATCACTATTTTCACACTTTGTTTGATTGAATTAATTTTAACTAGGCCAACTTACAAAACCACCTAATGTCAAGCTTGTCGGATCGAGACTAGAGACAACAAATTCTTTTTAAAGGTGGTTATTATTGTAGCGCCTACAACTACCCTCCAAAGTATTTTCCTTAGCCTGTTTTGGAGCCTCCATACCAACCTTCACAATAGCTTGCCTTGCTTTGGCAAGTCCTCAAGCTTCAGTGTCTTTCTTACTCAAAGGCAGCATGTCGATTACAGTTTGATATTTTCCTTTCACAGGCTTCTCATCTGGACTTGGTCTAGCTGCAGGCTAAGTAGCTTCCCAGTGAAATTTGTGCATTTCTGGAGGGAAACCAATAGTTTCCTCCAAGAATTGCGCAATTCCCTCTGACAGCCTGTTAATGTCTCTTAGATTGTGCAATCCTACTAGCCAACCCTCCAAGCAAGAATTGCAAAAATTTTCCCATCAATAGGTAGTTCAGCCTAGGATTTGCGCAAATCTGGGTAGCAGTTAGCTGTTGGGCCCAGAAATTATGCAATCCCCTTGGGCAGTCAGCCCAGCTAACAATCATAAATGCGCATTTTTCTCCAGCAGTCAAGCAGTCGCTTGCATGTGCAGCTGATTTGACCGGTTCCCTCTAGGACCAAGCAAAACAGACTTGCATGTATAGGTTACTTCTCCCAAGGTAGCATGCAAAGGCATCCCTTGTTTCAAGGATCTATGTTTATCAGTTGGAGGTTACGTGCAAGGAGAAATTCAAAAAGCTCCCTCCAAGTGTCGCTTCCCCTAGATTTGTGGCATGTGCGTCATAACCTCTATGTTATCAAAACTTATTAACCGGATGCTACAGAGCTCATTCCTCACATCAACCTTGTAGCTCTAGCATCCCACATCACATCTAGGAGAAGTTGACACTTTCAACTCAGCTGTTTTGGGGTAAGATTGCTTCCCATGCCTTGTGTTGCATTTCTGTCGCTTTTTGGGTTTTCTCTTGTATGAGTATTGTTTGCTTGATTTCTTTGAATGAATTTTGTTTTTTACATATATTCTAGCTTGTCCTAGCTTTGTTTCAATTTTCGTTGATATCTCACTATTGTCGCATGCATGAAATTGTTTTGCACGGACATTCACTCAACCGACAAGTGGCCTCACCCATATGCATGTTTATCTATTGGCTCAATCTTCCATTGATGTTTTGCATGCACTATTTATCACTTAGTGTTGCCATGCATTTAATCAAATTAACTTGCTTTCAGTTTCTCGTCGGTGAGTCGGACCAACATTGGCCTAGTCTCTACCTTCACCAAGGCTGCATTACGCAATATGGAGAAGGAAGGCTCACCTTTAATCCCATATTTGCGCATTCTATCCCATCACTGACCTCCTGTACTGGATTGTGCATTTCTGGAGGTTAGTGGTTGCTTGGCCCAAAAGTTTGCACAAATATGTCCTTGGGCCAGCAATGTTTCACAGCTAGAATCGTGCATTCCGCAATCCCAATAGCCAATTTCCCAACTGGATTGTGCCTTTTTTAGTTCCAGTAGTGAGTTAGTCTCCCAACAACTCGGACTATGCCTTGTGCAGACTTGGCAGTCAGTCTCCCGACCTCCCTGCTGAAAATGCACAACCTTCACGATCATTCACCCAAGTATGTTGCAAGTCAATTCTCATGTTCATTTTGGTTTTCAACTGACAAATTTCTTTATGAGCGTTGCCATGTCTCTAGGTATCACAAGTGTTCATCTGCCTCTTAGCAGTACAAGTATAAAGGTTTCCAAGAGAGCAGAGACAATTACATCGTTCAAAGCACGCTTGCGGATGCAGTCTATCAAGTCTCCATTAGCTTACCTACTCACCAAGCCATAAGTTGTTCATGGACAAGGACATCAAGCAGCAACATCATGAACAACAGTTGAAGGCAACATACCGAACACAGTGAACGCAATGGATGCAAGAGGAAGGTTTTTGACAACATAGAGGCAGAGCAAAGTTGCAAGATCAAGAAAATACACTGATAATGAAAGCAACTTTGGAGACTCAGACTATGAAGTGACGACATGACATGAAGATCACAGGAAAGAAAAAGATGGAATAAAGGAGTTTCATGTGCTGAAGCAGCAACTCAAGAAGAACATGAAGCTAAACAAACTATCCAATGAGTTGCAGCAGGAACAGTAAC
>APFE031409043.1:0-13873 GCA_000404065.3 Pinus taeda
TTCATGGACTCTAGAAGCAACAAAGGCCTTCAAACATCTTAAAGAGGCAATGTGCCAAGAACCTATCTTAGCTACACCAGACTTCACAAAAACCTTTATTATGGAATGTGATGCTTTAGGAAATGGAATTGGTGTTGTTTTAATGCAAGATGAAAGACCCATTGCTTTTGAAAGTCGTCTAATCAAAGAAAAGTTTTTACATAAAGCTATTTATGAGAATGAAATGTTGGCAATACTCCATGCACTTAAGAAATGGCGACCCTATCTAATGGGAAGACACTTCAAGGTAAAAACAGATCATGATAGCCTTAAATACTTTTTAGAAAAAAAATTATCCTCTGAAGAGCAACAAAAGTGGGTCACAAAGATGTTGGGTTATGACTTTGAAATCATCTACAAAAAAGGGAAGAAAATTGTGGTGGCAAATGCACTCTCAAGAAAGGATGAGCATGTGGAAGCATTGTTGTGTGGCATTTCTATTATCCAACTAGATTGGATAAATGAAGCAAGGGAGGAATGGAAGAATGACGAAGAAGTGTGGGAACTTAACATAAAAATACGATGGGAGGAGTGATTCACGTGACCATTTGGCAAATGGACTAAAGATTATGGAGTAGAGCCTCATCCGAAGTGGGTACATCTATTTTTTCATACATGGGATGTTATATCGATGAATTGGTACTTGGAGATGGAGCTCAGCCATGGCACTAAAGAATGGGATGCTTTGCGCCAAGGAATTTTTATGATGTTTAGATTTGAGGATGGGTTTGAATGTATTGATGAAGCGTTGGAGGAGGTCAAGGAAACAATCTTTAGGATACCAGAGGATCCTCTAGATTTGATTCAACATGATTGGACTACCCAGCTGAGCCACACGTTGGAGTGCTACAATGTGACAGTGGAAGAAGAAGATGAAGACCAAAGGAATATTAACATTCCCAAGACTGAAGGTCAGCATGAAGTTGAAGGACTACAACTAGAGAATCCAAACATCATTGAGACACTCGAAACTAGACAGGTGAATATTAGTATGGAGGTAGAGATGAAGCTTGCACATATTGGGGACTACTGGGATGATGCAACTGTAGATAAGGTCATCGAATTGCTCCATGAATATCAAGATTTGTTCCCCATGATGTTTTCAGATCTGAAAGGGATAATAGGGGACTTGGATGTCATGAAGATCACTCTAAAGCCATATGTGAAGCCACTTAAGCAAAGGCCTTACCACCTCGAACCGAAGTATAAAGAAAGGGTTTGCTTGGAGTTGGATAAAATTCTTGCAACAGTCATCATTGAACCCGTAGAAGAGTCTGATTGGGTAAGCCCAATGGTAGTTTAGGACAAGAAACAGAAGGATGAGATACTAATATACATAGATCTCAGGAACTTCAATGACACTTCTGTGAATGATCCTTTCCCAACTCCATTCACCAATGACATGTTGGATAATGTTGGTGGCCAAGAAGCACATTTGTTTACTAATGGGTTCTCAGGGTACCATCAGATCAAGATCACACCAGAGCATAGAAGTAAGATGACCTTCGTGATTGAATGGGGATGCTCCCAGTATATGGTGATGCCTTTTGAGTTGAAGAATGCATCGGCGGTCTTCTCACACGTATTCATCGAAACGTTCAAATATTTCATTGACAGATTTCTGGAGGTATAATTTGACGATTGGAACATGTTTGGACTAGTAAAGCACCATGTAGCAAGTCTGTGCTTGATGCTAGATACATGTCAGAGGTACCAGATCACACTCAATATGAAGAAATGTTTTTTCTATGTCCCTTTTGGGATCTTGCTTGGTCACATTGTATGCAGATAGAGCTTGATGGTAGACCCTATGAAGATGGTGGTTATAATAAATTTGGAGGCACTAAGAAGTGTGAAACAACTATGCATGACGTTGGGCATATAGGGTACTATAGAAAGTTCATCAAAATCTATGCCCAGATCACCGCACCGATGGAGAAACTGTTAAAGAAGGATGCTACATTCTACTGGAATGAAGAATGTGAGAGGAGCTTAGATGTTCTCAAAAAGAAAATGGTCACCATGTCGATCCTTGTCTTCCCAGATTAGAAGAAGGAATCTCATGTGCATGTCGACATGTCATGTATTGCACTAGGAGTAGTACTGGCATAGGTTGACGAGAGAGAATTGGATCATCCTATAGCGTTTGAAATTAAAAATCTATTTAAAGTTGAGAAGAATTATTCAATGGGAGAGCGCGAAGATATGGCTATGGTATACGTGCTCCAAAAGTTCTGGCACTACTTTCTAGGCAGACATATATAGACCATTCTGAATTGAAGTACTTGGTGAACAAGCCTGTTATTTCAAGAATATGATTTTGAAGTTATTTTGAAACTAGGATGATTGAATGCTAGATTGGATCATTTGTCGCGCATTGAAATAGGAGAGGAGCGTATTAATTTGGAGGAAGGACTACATGACGTGTAGCTCTTTGTAGTGCGTATTGTGGATAGTCAATTTGAAGATATTATACACTTCCTAATGATGGGAACAGATCCAAAAGGACATATTAGACAACAAAAGAAGGAATTTGTGGTGTGCAGAGAGACTTTTCTGTCATTACAGGGCACTTTTATAAAATGGGATCAGATGAAATACTATGATGTTATGTGCTAGAATTTGAATGAAACAAAATCCTCACTAAGGCTCATGGAGGAGTTGTGGGAGGACATCATGCGAGAAAAGCAACAGTGCAGAAGATTCTACGTGCTGGGTTGTGGTGGCTGACAATGCATAAGGATTCAAAAGAATATTGTAGGGCATTCGATGCATGCCAAAGGACTAGCAGACCATGATGGAGAGATGAGCTGCCTTTGAATCCATAGATATTGTTACAACCTTTCGAGAAATGGGTGATTGAATTTGTGGGACCAATTCAGTCTCCAGGGAAGAAGACAAGTACATGGTACATCATTCGTCGACTGAGTGTTTAACCAAATGGGTGGAGGCGCAACCTTTAAAGGAATGTAGAAGCGCAAAAACACTAAAATTCATCTTTGAGTACGTACTAACAAGGTTTGGCTATTCAAAAATTTTAATGAGCGTTTGTAGTACTCATTTTCTTAATGAAATGATCAACGTGTTGATAGAGGAATTTCAGGTTTACCATCAGAAGAGTATGCCATATCACCCACATGGTAATGGATCAGTAGAAGCATTTAATAAGATATTAGAGAGCACACTGATGAAGGTTTGCAATGCAAAAAGAAATGATTGGGATTTGTGCATACCCGTGGTGCTATGGGCTTACATAATAACTTGTAAGAATTTAACTGGACAAATGCCTTTTAGGTTGGTTTATGGTGTTGAAGATGTGATGCCAATGGAATACATTGTACCTAGTCTGTGCATAGCAAAATTCAAAGGAATGGTGGATCACGAAGCCATGGAAGAAAGGCTCATGCAGCTAAAAGAACTAGAAGAGGATAGGTTTCTCGCTAGATTCCATTAGCAAGTTTAAAAGGAACGCAGAAAGGCATGGCACAATCAACACATCAAACTGTGCACCTTCAAGGTAAATGATTTAGTGTTATTATATGACAACAAGATTCATAAATTTCCTGGAAAATTTTGGATGCATTGGCTGGGGCACTATGTCATCAAGGAGATTACCGATGGTGGAGTAGTTCACTTAGTGAAGTTGAATGGTGATCCATTCCTAGGGAAGTTGAATGGTAGCTGATTGAAGCCATACACTGGGATCCATCCAGCTGACTATATGGACGAAGCATAGTCTTATCACTCTAGGAAGCTCAAAGGAGGCACGAGACCATAAAATAGAATGCCAGGGTTGTAGAGTTGCACAGTTGGGGTACTGCGCAGAATGGAGGATTGTCATAGTGTCAGCAAAAGCGCGAGGGGAGCTGCACTATTGAAGAAGAGACCATGCAGGGTAGATGGAAAGTGACCGTTATGGTGACTGTTCATGACTTGACGTAGGAAAAAAACTAAGGCGAGCAGGGGGTAGAAATTAATTTAGAAGTTAAGAGAAAGATCTTTGAAAATTTTTCGCCACTCTAGCATTTATGAAAATGATCAGGTGATCATGTCCTAAGTGGAAAAAATGCTCAAATTTGGAATTGCTCAGAGTTGGTTGAAACGAGAATTTCTGGATAGGCCTTGTCAAAATGATCCTGTAGCCACGAACGAAACTCAAATCCAAGATCGTATGGAGGAGTTATCGCATTTTGAAAATGCCCAAAAAGCTACCAAATTTGAATTAAAAAAAAAATAAATTAAAAAAGAATATTTTGAGGAATATTCCTCAAAATATTCCATTGAATATTCAAAATAATATTCGGGGGAATATTTTGTTTTGGAGGACCAATCAGGGGCTGACACGTGGCAAGCCCAGAGGCTGCCATATGGCCCCAAGTTTGTAGGTTTATGGTGATAAAATATTTGTATGTTCGTAGGAATCGACCCCGGGTTGGGTGGCCACTAGCCCACAGGCCCGACCGGCCTGCCTATACATTGGTTCTTACCAACCTTAGGTCACATATCATATATAAATTTTGTTTAAGGTAAGGTTTGGGCAAAAAACAGGCTAGCCCCTAACAATATTACGAAGGATCAGAACCACAGGCTTAAATCGACAACAATCTGTCACCATCCCTATTACCCCTCTCCCGCATCTTGGAGGACTCATTCTGAGACCTATGAGAAGTGACATGACCTGCAAACACTTGCATTGCATTCCCCTGAACATGAACTTCATTTTCCGTGAAGACATCTCCTGCTTAAAACCCCTAAAAATAACCCTTTTTCCATTGGCGCGGTTCCATAGTGCAACCCTCTCGCCAATGAGGGGAATCCTCCAAAGAGGGCGTGCTAGTTGGCGCTCTGTCACAAAGTCGCACTCACGCCAACCATAATCAGTGGTGTTTTTTAACAAATAAATGGCGGAAGATTCATCCTAACAAATTCCTGGACTGGATCTATCTTGAGTTGGGTGGTTTGGCTTCGGATTTCCATAGAGAGGAAGTGGTTTTCCACATCTCATGGAATCTTCCTTGGTGATAAAGCCAATCCCATGATTATTATGGATGATCCCAACTCCCCTTCATCCATCTATAAAAGCTTGTCCATTTTCCTTGGGAATCTAGTTCCAGAGTTCCAGAGATTGAGATTTGTCAAGTTTCCAAGAGCTTCATGCTGCAAGAGCCTTCTTCATTCCCATAAGGCCAAATCCAAGTAAGGAGATTCTTTTCCAATAACCAAAGAGAGAGAGGCTTGTTCCTATTCCCAACAAGTTTTGCAAGACATGTGCTACTGACTACCCAGCCAAAGGAGAATCTAGCGTCAGAACTATGGTTGTATTCTTCTTTGTTTATTATTAATAGACGACTATTGGTTATGGTTCCACTCTTATTGTTCTTTGTGATGATGATGAGTTATATCCTTTATGACTGATATATAGTTGCATATGCTGGATTTTATGTTTGTGTTTGTGTCGTTTCTTGTATGTGCAGGTGTCCATTCATGGGGATCATGGGGATAGTGATCTACCGGAGCAAAGGAACGGGAGCATCACCTCTCCTACAAGAACTAGCGTTGGAATCTAGGTAGGCCCTCATTATTGGTCTTTAATTTGCAATTGTTGCTAGACCCGGTCTAGGCTAGTAGGGATCGCCTCTGTCCGCAGAGGGGATTTACCTCCTCAACATGACCACGATAGTAAACATTGAATTCCACCTCTAACAGTTCTGACAAATTTGGCAAAGTGTGCCATTGTGGGTGGAGTTAGCCAAATTTAGCACGACTAACTCCAATTAAGCCAAGTTTAGTGGCGTTTCTTTAGGGGAAACTAGACAAAACTTCAAGAGGTCATAACTTTCACTAGGGAGATCCTTTTGGAGTGAGTTTTTTATTTTATTTAGGGTATTATGAGAATTCCAGAGCCAATGGTATAGGCTTTAGAGCCAATAGATCTTATCTTCAAGTGTTTTTTTAGCGAAGAAGCTTGGAGAGCCATTAGGGCATAGGGAGTGTTGGAGCTATATTAGGCTATGGTTAGCCATTGGAGGTGAAATAGAAGTGATTCTTGACAAATTTTTGTCTTCTAAACTCATTTTCACAACTTATTTGTCTTGTTTAGGCTTTCTTCTCATTGTATAACCAATTTGAGCATCTAATAAGAGTAAGGACATGGCCGTTTAGGAGCCTTGGACCTGGCAAATGTAGCCGAGGAGGGTGAACTACCGTATCAGTTGCTATGATATATTATGTGAATTTATCTTGCTATGTTTTAGATTTGATATGATAAATAGTAAATTGAATTAATCCTACTTCACACATAAGACTCAAAAATTTATCAAAAAACACTTTGTTTCAATTGCAAGACATCAGTAATAGTTTGAACATATAATTTAATGGAAATGAATACCTTGCACAACAAATAAAAGTAGTTTCATTTTTAGATCAGTTGGTATCGGAGCTCAGTTTTGAGTATTAGTTTTGTGCAAATATATTTTTTATTGTTTTGCAAGTTTTAATGCTTACCAGGATTAAGCTTCAAAGAGGGAAAAAACAATTGGTTAGAGCATAAGATAATCCTCAACCAAGGAGGGTGAGGGTGCCAGTATCTCCACCTTTTGATTCACCTTCAATAGCCTTAAAAGAAGCTTCAAGTATGTCTAAAAGGGGAGGGGGAGTTCCTAAAGACATGGATCGAAGAGAGGAAGAACGGGCATTCAAAAAATCATTTTTGGACATGACTGAGATGACAAGAATATTATACCAAGAAAGGAATGATAGGTTGCTTGGAGAAGGGTCTAAACATCAGAAAGGAGAGGGCTCTTCAGGAGGAAATAAAGGTGATGATAATTCAAAGAAAGGACATGGAGGAAATGGCGATCCACCATCTCCATCATCATCCTCTTCCTCTACATCTTCATCCTCTACCTCGGTAAATCAACCTCATAAGCCTAAATATTTTGGAAAAAGTCCATTTTCAAAGCTAGATGTTAAATTTGAATTACCGATGTTTAATGGTGAAGTCAATGTAGAGAAACTTGAAAATTAGATAAGATAGTTGGAAGTTTATTTAAGGATTTAGAACTTACATGATGACGACACCAAGATTGAGTTAGTCTCTTTAAGAATGGATGGAGCAACATTGGTATGGTGGGAAGCCAAGACCAAGGATAAATTCAAAAAATTGGTATGCTTACTTTATTATGGGTTGAATTTATTTCCACAATTAAGAAGCAATTTTATCCTCTTGCTCATTTACAAAAGTCTATAATTAATTGGCAAAGTTTTAGGCAACTTAAAGGACAAAGTGTTCAAGAATACACTCAAGAGTTTAGGAGAAGAGCACTCTTATTAAGGGTATACTTACAAAGTCAAGACACTTTGCTGAAATATGTAGGTGGTTTGCACAACTACCTTAAACATACTATCCTTATGTTCACTCCTGTTAGTCTAGACGAAGTTTGTGTACAAGCTACGCATTTAGAGACTAGAGGGAAAAACACTTTTGATGGAAATGAGGGTAGTGATTTTAAAGGAAAAGAAAGAAAAAGGATTGCAAACTCTAGAAAGGAAAAAGGGAAATTATTTTGTAAAAACTCTTCAAAATCAAGCCACGATGAAGACCATCATTGGAAGCTTCATCCGGAGCTGAAACCAGAGAAATATAAAACCAAAGACCAAACCAAACAAAAGGAGAAAACTGTAGCAACTGTTGAACAAGACTTAGGGTTTGAATCAGGTGATGAGACAAAAAGTATTGTCATGGTATTAAAGAACATAAAGGGGAAAGAGGTTGTACAAGAAACAAATCCCAGTTCTAGCACATTAAACTGTCACAAAGAAACTCAAAATGAAAAGAGGAGGATAGAGCTATTTCATGTGAGGGTAATTTCAAACCACACAAAGAGAGACATACTTTTTGATAGTGGGTCTCAAGCTAATCTCATCTCAGAAGATGTGGTCAAACAGAAGAAACTTGAGACAATTCCACATCCAAAGCCTTATCCACTTGGGTGGATATGCAAGGATGCAAACTTACAAGTCTCAAAGAAGTACATCTTGTGCTTCGCCATGACAACTCATTATGTTGACATAGTTGAATTGGATGTAGTACCGCTTCACATTACAAGTGTTGTGTTGGGTAGTCCATATTTATTTGACAAAAAGGCAATCTTCCATCGCCATGAGAATAAGTATCACTTGTTCAAGGATGGAAGAGAGTACATTGCGAGAGCACATAAGAAGAAGCTAGAATCTTCTTTAGTCCACGGGGGGAAATTGAAAAGGCTAGATAATGCAAGTCAAAATATAACTTTGTTGATGGTTAAACAACAAGATTTTGTACAATTTCATTTTCATATTATTGTTGATATAAATGATGATATGTTTCAGTCTGATAATAGTTCATCTTTGAAAGAAGATGACAAAATGTTGCACAAGATACCTTTGGTGTCGATCGGTGCAAAGAACGAAGTGTCAGTGCAAAGTGGTGCAAAATTCCATGAGAAGGAAAAGCATGGAAGCAAAGAGGGCACATAGTCCAGGATGGGTCAATGTTGGCTTCAGGATGACAGATTGGTATGGCGAGAAAACTTGGTAAGGATTCGACACAAATACAAGGCTCATTTAGCAAACATTTTCCATGTGAACAGTTAGTAAGGTAAACTTTATTTTAAGTCTTCTTTGAAGTTTGACCATTGCAGAAATAGTATGCATTCTGCAAAGTATAGTTTTTGTTTCGAAAATTTCAAGAATTTTCATCATGACTCAGTCAATCTTGGAAACGGTTGGTTAATGAATTCAAGGGAAAATTTATCTTTTTATGAGAAGCTCAATTTGATGAAGTCAGGAAGATTTCACTTATTCAAGGTTGGAAGAGAGGAGAATCAGTCTCGTTGTCTTCATTTTGGATAATCAAAGAGATTTTGGGGTCCAAAAGCTTCCCATTTGGGAGGTTTGATCAGGTGATCATGTCTTAAGTGGAAAAAATGCTCAAATTTTCAATTGCTCGGAATTCATTGAAACTAGAATGTCTGGATAGGCCTTGTCAAAGAAATCTTGTAGCTATGAATAGCACTCAAATCCGACACCGTATCGAGGAGTTATTGCATTTTGAAAATGCCAAATAAACTGCAAAATTTGCATTTTAAAAAAATTAAAAAAATAATATTTCGAGGAATATTCTTTAGAATATTTCGAGGAATATTCTTTAGAATATTCCATGGAATATTCCCCAAAATATTAATGAGAATATTTTGTTTTGGAGGACCAATCAGGGGCCAACACGTGACAAGCTTGGAAGCTACGATGCAGCCCCAAGTTTGCAGGTTTATGGTGGTAAAATATTTGTATGTTCATAGGAATCGACCCTGGATCAGGTGGCCACTGGCCCAGAGGCCCGACTAGCCCACTTATACATTGTTTCTTACCAACCTTAGGTCACGTATCATATATAAATTTTGTTAAGGTAAGGTTTGGGCAGAAAAGGGGCTAACCCCTAACCATATGACCAAGGATTAGAACCATAGGCTTAAACCGACGGATAAAACTGTGAACACAACGGTTAAGGTAACGACCCATGTGACCATGATAGCAAACATTTAATGCCACCTCTAACGGTTGTAACAAATTTGGTGTAGCACGCCATTTTCGGTGGAGTTGGCCAATTTAGCTGGGCTAACTCCAGTTAAGCCAAGTTTAGTGGAGTTTCTTTAAGGGAAACTAGACAAAACTTCAGGAGGTCATAACTTTCACTAGGGAGATCCTTTTGGAGTGATTTTTTATTTTTATTTTTGGTATTCTGAGCATTCCAAATCCAATGGTAGAGGTTTCAGAGCCAACAGAGCTCAGCCTCAGGTGTTTTTCTGGCAAAGAAGCTTGGAGAGCCATTAGGCCTAGGGAGTGTTGGAGCTGTATCGGGCTATGGTTAGCCATTGGAGGTGAAAAAAAAGTCATTCTTGACTATTTCCTATGTTCTACACTCATTTTCACAGCTTATTTTTCCTGTTCGTGATTTCTTCTCATAGCATAACCGATTTGAGCATCTAATAAGAGTAAGGTGTTTATGGGAAAACTAGTGTCTTTTCGATCTGCTAGTCCCCCTAAGACAGGTAGCTATCTTAGAAACAAACAATCAAAGAAAATTGTGATTTCCTTTACGTATGATAGATAAGAGAGAAGCAAAGAGGACCAACTTGGATCTTCTTCTTGGCTCCTTGCTTGTTTCCTCTCTCCCTTGATAGAGCTTGCCACTCCTCTCCTACTTGTCATGCTTTAGAGAATACCCGTAGAGACAAAGTAACAAAAAACCATCAAAGCATCTTGATCTATAATACCATAAATAATGCAAAATCAGAAATACATTGACCATACAATTGCATTCATAAATAACAAGATTCATAAATACACGATTATATGGATGAAAACTCAAAGAACTTTATTAATAGTAGAAATAGAAGAGAGGATTACAACCCAGCTGTTTGATCCAACCTCATCCTCCCAACATCAATGCCCTCTTCACCTCATGAAGAGCATGATCACCCAACAATACAATGTCTATTCTCAAAGAAAAACTAACAACACTTCCTTACAAATTACAAAATTCCAGCTTCTAGAGCTCTCATATGAGGGATCCATTTATAGATGCAAAGGGTGTGAGTCAGTTCTGGGTTTTTGATTAGTGTCATTCCACTGATAGTTCTTGGTTCCAGTTGGAGATTTCTTTGATCTCTTACTCATCGCTAGGCGAATTCAGAGAGGCAAGTCTCATATGAGAAATTTCTAGAAGATTCCCTGGGCATCCACTTAGCAAACTGTCTCTGTCATTTGTCCATTCTCACTCATCGCACCCTACAGAAGGTCTTTTCAGTATGCATCACACTTCCCATGTGTATCAGGTGAGATGCATCGCACCCTAACCATGGAGCAGTCAGTATGGTCCAATTTTGGCCAGTTCTGAGTGGTTTTTCAGGTAGAACTTCTCAGAAATGATGTAATCAATTGACCATGATTCTTTAGGGTATGAAACAAAATTTTAGGGGTTAAAGAGCCCTTGGTGTATCTACATCTATGATTGGGTTTGTAGTGCCCAAGTATGTCTATAACAGTTTCCCCCTAAAGCATGAGGTCTTAAATCTTCTGATGTCAGGTGAAATCCTTTATCATGAGGATCTGAAGTATTCGAATTGCAAGGTGACCTATATAAAATACAATACAATACATCATAATCATATTATTTTCATGATCTAGCTGAGGTGGGCATTCCCATGCTCAACTTTATAAATTCATTTTCATGTACACAGGACAGATAATCGTCTACTATTACAGATTGGTGATTCTTGTGGAGTCATCATCCCTTAGCTTGGATGATCATCTGTGCAGCTTTTGTGTACATTTTGTCTTTATTTTCCTGAATATATCACAGTCCAAATGGATGAAACTAGATCTGCGGTCTTCAAACTCGTTCAATGTTTGCCTGATGTACAAGTCGATCCATGTGAAAAGATGTTCTGAAGTCAAACACAGAAATACATCGCCTGATTAACAGCCAATGATGTAAGCTATTAACAGGCGCAAGACAAATCACTGATAATGATAATGACCCTTAAGGTACTATATACAATTCACATGGTGTGAGTATATGATCTGATGTCGAACACCATGTAAAATCTTTTGGTCAAAGGCCATTAATGTAAACCTGTCGCTGGAAGCGAGAAACTTGCCATTGAGGCATGTAAGCTTTAAAGTACTAAAAGGGTTGTTCCTAAGTCAAATTCTTGGATAATGAGCTGATGCCGACAAGAGGTGACTTGTCATAGGAGGACCTTAATGTATCCCTAATCTATGACACGAAATGAAGCAAATGATTTTCTGGAGGTGAAAACGATCTGATGATACAAGGTTTAGGAATGGAAGTCATGGAAAATGGAGGGTGAAGGTATTGCAATGGATGAGGCGTTAGTTGGGTGGTGAATTCTCTGAATGACTTCTCTTGAACATATCAGCGACACTGAGATGGATCAATATCATTAACCCCAAAAATGGATGCTATGGAGGACCAATGGTGATATAACCAGTGAATGAAATAACCCAACCTGACTCAATCATGGTGATGGAGAGAAACTGTCATTTTCAAGAGTGACCTGCTACCAATCAAGATCTTCAAGTTTTCTTCCCTTTATACCCAGTCACTACTGATCAATACTTCTTTATTTTTGTCAAGCTTGAGGAGGATAACATGTGCTTGTTCTATGATTTTCCCTTCAGGTAAACTTGTCACTATGTTTTAGCGAGCCTAGCGACAATGAAACTTGTTCTTGTTTGGGTGGACAAGTTTGTTGCTATTATTTTAATGAGTTTAACGAGAAGGATAACTCGGTCCTTTTCATGTTTAGAGAGTTTGGAAACAGATGAAAAGGAAACTCCACAATCCTTTTTCGTAGAATAATCCCTTAAGTCCGGAAAAGTATAAAATAATATGAAAGGAATGAATTTTCGATCACTTGAGTGAGCCGAAAAAGACAAGTGCTTGATATTTTTTTGGAATTATCCCTCAGGTCCAGAAATATTAAAATGCAGAGGAGGGATGACGGTTCCCCTTACTTTAACAAGCTGGAAAGGCCAGTAGCTCAGTAATATTTTCATATTTAACGAGTCTTAAAAGAGCTTAAAAGAGACTTGTTTTTAGGAACGAGTGATGTTTTCAGGTAGCTACTGGTTCCAGGTAAGTTTGGAACTTCTTAAACATGGCAGTGTAAAGAGGGTGGCTAACAAAATCACTAGTCGCAACTATTCCTCAAAAGGGTAACCAATCAAGTGGAAGCATATAATCGGCCAAAATAATTGAGGTGATGGTAAGAACACAACCAAGGCTTAAAAGGCTGATAGCATGGCAATCAGAGAGGTCATTTACTGAAGGCAGGTTTATTTTTTAATGAGATTGAACCTTGCATTAACATATGCTCAGTGGCGGGTTTATTATTTAATGAGCTTGAACCTTGCAGAAACATTGCTCATGCCAATCGTTTTAAAGATGCCTCTCATTGGTAGGTTTATTTTTTATTAAGCTTGAACTCTATGATAACATGTGCTCATTGCCTTTTTATGTAGGCTAGAAATGACCAAACTACAAAGCTAACTACAATGATAGCTAAGGAACTATTGAGGTTAGGTAGGATAGTTTTTTCTTCCTCCTAGACAAAACACTTCCTTTGCTTCGTCCGCGCACTGCAGACAAAGGTGAATGGTGGTTAGACCAATCACCTAACCCGAGAAGTTGAAACTAAAAAGCTAAAAAAAGAAATTGGTCGCTTTTCACTTTCATAAAAGAGGTTTGCATTCCCCCAGGTATTGAGAAAATGAGAATTTCCAGGTTACCTTATGGAAGTCCCTACATTTAAGCAGGATTGTTTCATCCGCAGAGCAGACAAAACACTTCCTTAGCTTTATCCATTGAAATAGAAAAAGGTGAATGATGTGAGCTTCCAATCACATAACTTGCAAGGAGATAACTATTTCAGATTGATCCCATATCCTACAAGGAAATGATGTTTCAAAATAACCATATAACCTACAAGGAAATCTATTTTTTCAGCTGGGTTCGCCTACCGAAGCAGACTAGGGTGCATGCCCCCTAAGCTTCATTACATCCAACGGACTACTTGCGGTAATTAAGTGGATGAACAGAAGGTTGAAGAGACATTCTTGACGTAAAGAGACCATTTAGGGATGATGTTTGACTTGTAGCTGCATTTGAACTGAGAAATTAAAGTTGGTCGATAAGTTGCACCACTCTGCCTTCATGCGGGAAACACATCACTCAAAAGAGTGTCGAAACAATAGCTCCCATGTTGTAAAC
>APFE031409044.1:0-12347 GCA_000404065.3 Pinus taeda
AAAAACCCTTTACCTATGCTACGTTCACCTAGTGAGCTCCTTGGAGGTTCTCCTCCCATGGTTATTCATAAACCCTAGGTCTGGTGTGGTCCCATTCTAGGTCTTTCTCAAGAATAGCGAGAGCTTATTTAAAGGTATATAATTATCTTACAAAGTTTCTTGAGAGGTCCTTATCATCTTTGGAGTCTTGACCTTAGGCATTTTTGTAATTATTGAATACCCCTAACCTTAGGTCTAGGTCATCCTTATAGGTCTTTCTTGGAGAACCATTATCTTCTCTTGAAGCATTGAGCCCTAATTGAGTCTCTCTCCTTTGAATGGCTCTTGGGAATCAATCAATACCTTATCATGAATTCCATCCTTTGAAGTGATTGCCCTCATACCAAGACTCCTCCCATCGATGAAAGTCTGTAAAGAGTAGGGGACACTAACTTAGGTGATAGTGGGGCTTTGTTCCATTGTTTTCATTTTGTCTTGTAGTTGTCCCTTAACCCCTTAGGATCCCATTGTTTGGATCAACATTGCTCTTTTTGAAACCAAGGCTCAACAAATAGCTATCAATGCGAGAGTACGATGCATGAGAATTCTGCTTAAGCCCATACAAGGTCCACCTTGAATGTCATAGTGACATTCTTGAGGGTTTTTTCCTATAGTATTTGGTGGAATAAATCACTTAAAAACCTTTTACCTACACTACGTTGACCTAGTGAGTTACTTGGAGGGTCTCCTCCCATGGTTATTCATAAACACTAGGTCTTGTGTGGTCCCATTCTAGGTCCTTCTCAAGCATAACGAGACCCTATTTAAAGGTTATTAATCATCTTACAAAGGTTCTTGAGAGGACCTTATCATTTTTGGAGCCTTGACCTTAGACATGTTGAATTTCCTTGACCTTGGGTCTAGATTAGAGTCTTAAAACCACTGACGCTACCAAACCAAGAATCTCAACCATAGCACAATGGAAATATAAAGCAATAAATCACATATGCGCAATATACATAGTTTTAAACAAAACTGTACAATAATGTACAATCCCAATCTTCGTTATATTAAACCAAACTGAGTAATACAACAATCTATGGTTTACAAGATACAATGACAATCTTCGATGCAGCTTCTATGTCGTATCTTGTCCTTCTGGTTCTTTGCTCCCGTACTGCTCAATAGTAGTGCCTTAGTCCATCAAGCCATCTACACATCCAGACTTCAAGAGGGCTGCCTCCTATCATTGCCGCAAGTCACATCTCCTACAATGAACATGGGCTCATCAACTGCTCTCTGGGTAGGCCTAATTCCTAATCTCCAATCTGCCACGCTAGCAACAACTTTAGTCCATCAAAGTGTTGCACTTCGGCACCATCCTTCACCCAATGTTCAGTTGCTCTTTGTCCTTCAGGATAGCTTGTCTAGGGCTACTTTAGGTTGCCAACACGCTGCCCTCCAACTAGCTCTATGACACCCAATCAACTCATTGTTGATTCTGCGCCTAAGATGACACTTCACAACCACAGAATGCCATCTACATGGCACCAACATGCTGCACTATAATCTGATCCAAATTGGTCACTTCTTGACCCAACACACATCTAACGTTGCCCTCTAAGTCTATTGTTCCTGTTGCCCTTTGACTGTTCTGGTTAGGGCAAGTGACCACGCTGCAACATCCCTTCAACCCACTCAATAGTCCTTAGACAACCCTCCAAAAATCTATGACATGCCCTTGCTTGAACCGTCTACCTCCACATTGTTGATTAGGGCTAAGACCAACCCCAAAACAGTCCCACGCAATTTCCTTTTTGTGGGGTTAGGACCTACGACCTACCACAGGTAACTCCCAGCTCCTACGACCTGTTAAGACGGAGCTCCCGACCACCATATGACCTCCAAAACAATCCTCAAACATACTCGTATTTCCTCAGCCCTCCAACAAGGTACTCGGTCTACCTTCCATCCCTTGGTCACCCTGAAACAAGCCCTAAAATAACCCTCTTTCACCCACGCTAGACTGCCTCTCCTTGCTACGGTTAATTCAGAAAATCTTCTTCTCCAACAAGCTGTTCACCAATGTATGTGTTGCACAATATGGATGTCTAAAATGACTCCATATCACCTTCTATATATACTATAAAGAAGGGCTCAATGTCACATTTGAATTGACACATCCATTGGCTCTTCAAGTCAGTCTATTTGACAACCAATAATTACTAGTCAACTTCAAAAATTCATATCTCTATAACGACAACTCGGATGCAAATGATTTTCGATCTGTTGGAATCGTCTTTCTGAGCACTATCATCCTCATCCGTCACAGGTTGTGAATCCATCATGGTTTTGCCCCAAAACACGATGGGTGCCAAAACCCCACACTTGGGTTCCAAGCCCACAGGCGGCCCTTGTGGCACTTTGTCCTCCAAACCCTAAACCTAGGGCTTGGAGTACCTCCCAAGCTACATAAATCAACACCCCCTCTTAGCAAGGGAGGTACTTCCAAGACTAGGAAGTATCTTGTCATCATCATCACTGCTTGCAACACTTGCCCAACTCTTGGTGCTCACAATTGCATGAATCCCTATACGGTGAACTATGCCCTCCTCAGAAGTGTCGTTGTCACTGTTGGAAGTAGCATGCTTCTTCTTCTTCTTATCCTGTAATGTCTTCCACTCCTTCCATGATTCCTTCTTGGAAGTTATAGGAGTGCCCTTGCTCACCACTAACCACGCACTTTTCTTGGGTTGCAGAGTCTCCCTTTGAATCTGCAAGCTCCCTCTCGATCTAGACTCCCTCCGAGTCCCTAGAATCTGAACCTTCTCGGGAAAGTGTACCTTCTTCTTGGGAACTTGTACCTTCTCCACCAAAGCCTACATCTGCACCTGCACCCACACATGCTCTTGCTTCTCTGGAACCTATACCTGCTCCACCTGCTTCTTTCCATGATCCACAAGTTTTCCCATCAACTTGTAGAGACCATGTTCTCTAACTCCGAGTACAATCCCATCGGACTTAGAGCCTTTAAGCTTGAGTCTTGCCTTCCCATCCTGGAACAAGACCTCAAACCCCCTCTTCTCCATCATTGACATGAAGAGCACATTATATCTGAGTCCTGGTACAAACAATACATCTTGGACCTGCATCATACGTCCTATCTCCATTATGAATGGCACAACACCCGATCCTCGAATCTCTAACAAACTCTTGTTGCCCAACACCATGTGTAACTTCGAGTCCCATCTAGCTAGAGTCTCAAAAATATACTATGACCTTGTCATATGCTTCATTGCACCACTGTCCACGTACCATCCATCCTCTTTGATAGTACTTTGCGAGAAATGAGAAATCATAGCAAAATCCTCCTCTTCGTCTTCCAATCTTCTAGCAAGCTAATCCATCTATGCTTTATTGGCAATAAGGGCGACCTGCTTTTCATTTCTTTTCTCATCATCTCCCTTTTTCTTCTTCAGACATCTTAACGAAAAATGACCCATCTTGCCACAATTGAAACACCTGACTTTACTCAAGTCCTTCTTTTGCTTACCCTTCATTCGTGATGCAAGTTCCATGTCATCATCTGAAGCTCTCTGCTTTTCCTGAAGATCCTCGTCTTGCAACTCTTCCTTAATGAGGTCATCCCATAGTCTATCCTAGTCTGGCAGCTTCTCCCTAGCAATGATTACTTTGATGAAGGGCTTCCATTCCTCTGTAAACCCTTTCAAGGCAATCCTTACCATATCTCCATCTGGAATAGTCACATACGATGGCAGCAAGCTCATCTTTGACTTGAGACAATCTTGTAAGATACAAGGTCATGCTTTCTCCCTTTAACATCTTGGTGGACTTCATCTTAACCTCCAATACCATACCTGGTTCTTGTTCTTATTTTGTAACAAATTTTGAAGAGACAACCACATCTCATGTGCCGTGTTCTTCCCAGACAAATGAGGTATTAGGGCATTCCTCACACCATCTAGAATGATCAGTCTCGCCCTTGCATCCAAATCTTCCCATATTTCCAGCTCGTTAGGGTCAACTGGCTTCTTGATCTCTTTCTTGGCAAAATCCCAAATGTTGTTGACCTACAATATCAACTTGATCCTTTCCTTCCATTGACTATAGTTGGACAACCCCCCCAACCTATCCTCATATCGGATACCTACCTGCAACATCGACATTGTAGTGAACCCTTCACTCACAATGTGACCAACTCCCTCTTACACTGTAATTTGTTGCGAATAACTCTGATTTACTTCCAAAGTAGCTTAGACACGCTCTGATACCATGTTGAATTTCCACGACCTTAGGTTTAGGTTAGAGTCTTAAAATCCTTCACGCTACCAAACCAAGAATCTCAACCGTAAACTACTTTGCACAGTGGAAATATAAAGCAGTAAATCACATATGCACAATATACATAGTTTTAAACAAAATTGTACAATAATGTACAATCCCAATCTTCGTATATTAAACCAAATTGAGTAATACAACAATCTATGGTTTACAAGATACAATGAAAATTTTCGTTGCAACTTCTATGTTGTATCTCGTCCTGCTTGTCCTTTGCTCCCGTACTGCTCACTAGTAGTGCCTTAGTCCATCAAGGCATCTACAGATCGAGACTTCAAGAGGGTTGTCTCCAATCATTATTGCAATTCACGTCTGCTACAATGAACACAGGCTCATCAACTGCTCTCTGGGTAGGCCTAATTCCCATACTCCAATTTGCCATGCTAGCAACAACTTTAGTCCATCAAAGTGTTGCACTTCGGCACCGTTCTTCACTCAAACTTCAACTACTCTTCGTCCTTCAAGATAGCTTGTCTAGGGCTACTTTGTGTAGCCAACACATTGCCCTCCAACAGCTCTGACACCCAATCAACTCACTGTTGATTCTGCACCTAAGATGACACTTCACGACCACAAAATGTTATCTACATGGTACCAACAGGTTGCACTATAATTTGATTCAAACTGGTCGCTTCTTGACCCAACACACATCTAACGTTGCCTTCCAAGTCTGTTGTTCTTGCTGTCCTTTGACTGTTCTGGTTAGGGCAAGTGACCACGTTGCAACAACCCTTCAACCCACTCAATAGTCCATAGGCAGCCCTCCAAAAATATGTGGCATGCCCTTGCTTCAATCGTCTGCCTCCATGTTGTTAATTAGGGCTAAAACCAACCCCAAAATAGTCCCATGCAATTGTCTTTTGTGGGGTTAGGGCTTGCAACCTACCACAAGTAACTCCCAACTCCTACGACCTACTAACACAGAGTTCCCAACCACCATATGATCTCCAAAACAACCCTCAAACAGACCCGTATTTCCTCAGCCCTCCAACAAGGTACTCGGCCTACCTTCCAGCCCTTGGTCACCCTAAAACAAGCCCTAAAACAACCCTCTTTCACCCACGCTAGACTGCCTTTCCTTGCTGCGACTAATTCAACAAATCTTCTTCTCCAATGAGTTGTTCAAAGAAGGGATCAACGTCACATTTGAAGTGACACATCCATTGGCTCTTCAAGTCAGCCTACTTGACAACCAATAATTACTAATCAACTTCAAAAATTCACATCTCTCTAACAACAACTTGGATGTGGATGATTTTCGATGCGTTGGAATAGTCTTTCCGAGAACTATTGTCCTCATCCATCACATACCATGAATCCATCATGGTTTTGCCCCAAAACACGATGGGTGTCAAAACCCCACACTTGGGTTCCAAGCCCACAAGCTACCCTTGTGGCGCTTTGTCCTCCAAACCCTAAACCCTAGCGCTTGGAGTACCTCCCAAGCTACACAAATCAACAAGGCATTCTTGTCATTATTGAATACCCCTAACCGTAGGTCTTGGTCATCCATATAGGTCATTCTTGGAGAGCCATTAGCTTCTCTTGAAGCATTGAGCCCTAATTGAGTCTCTCTCCTTTGAATGGGCCTTGGGAATCACTGAATACCTTATTAATTACATCATTTGAAGTGATTTCTCACATACTGGGATTGCTTCCATCGGTGAAAGTCTGTAAATAGTAGGGGACACTGACTAAGGTGTCAGTGGGTCTTTGTCCCATTGTTGTCATTTGGTCTAGTAGATGTCCCTTAGGATCCCATTGTTCGGATTAGCATTGCTCTTTTTGAAACCAAGGCTCAACAAATAGCTATCAATTCGCGAGTACGATGCATGAGCAACTTGCTTAAGCCCATACAAGGTGTTTTTCGATTTGCAAACATGTGTCTCTCTATCATGAAACTTAAAGCCTTGAGGCTGCTTAATAGAAACTTTTTCTTCAATGACTCCATTCAGAAAGGAAGTTTTGACCATCCATTTGATGGAATTTCCAACATATAATAGAAGCAAGGGAAATGGAAGATCTAATAGAAGCATACCTGGAAACAGGAGCAAATGTGTCTTAATAATGCACTCCCTCTTTTTGGGAGAATCCTTTGGCCACAAATCTTTCCTTGTACTTTTCATTACTTCCATTAGCTTCATTTTGTAGATCTATTTGGAAGACATAACAAATTTCGCTTCAAGCATTGACATGATATCCCAAACATCAGTCTTCAATATAGATTGGTTTTCTTCACTCATAACATCTTTCCAAACTTGATGCTCAACTTCTTCTTCATAGGTGGATGGATCAGACTCAATGATCTTACACATTATGGTTGCATAACCTAACTTGAATACTTCTTCAGTGTAATGACCATAATTAAACATTAACTAGAATCTGAAGTACAGAAAGCCTGAAGAAATTAAATTTGTACTTACCTCAACTGTGGCTGAATCTGTTGGTGCTGCTGATGCTGATTCTGGTGGTGTTGTCGTCGCTGTTTTGATCTAGTCTCCGAAAGACCAATACCACCCAACCAGATTGAGCAACCTAGCTGCTCAATCCAGAAAACTTCACAACAGAAGTTCTCTGTCCCTCCGTGCCCAGAACCTCAAACAGCTTAAAGCTCTTCCAATGGACAATTAACTTCTTCCTGGTTTTCTCCTGATGAATTTCTGCTCCAGGTTCTTTCTGCTCCTCAATTCTTTTGCCCCCCCTTCTCTCGGTTCAGGCCTCTGCTATTTATTACCGGCCTGGCGGTGGCTGCCCTCCCACTTGCAGCCACCGCCTCCCACACATTGATGGCCCTCAGATATTTTCCAATCCTCCTCTGCATTCTGCAATAAGTGTTCAGTTGGTTTGGACAGCTCCTGTTTAAAAGTTCGCTGGTACCCTTTTATAATTTTACATTATAATGTCATAAGGTTTAATTAATATATTTTATAACATTCACATTATATATTTTACCAAATTTAAGTGATATATTTTATAACCTTTCTTATATATGTTATAAAGTTTTTTAAAGTTTTATAAACTCATATTATAAAGTTTAATGATATATTTTATAAAATTTAACATATATACATATATTATAAATTTTTTAAAATTTTATTAAGGGTTGTTACATACATTCCCCCTTCTGAAAACTTCGTCCCGAAGTTAGAGCTTTAGGTTCAAGGTTTTAATGGACATGACCTTTTCTGTTTCCCCAAGCTATTCAAACTCATCCTATCCTCCCTAATCTCTTCTGCTCCCATCCTATCCGTCCTCTACTAGAGTATGCCATGGCGTCAATTTTACTGACCTAACCATTCATAACACGAAGGTGACAGCGTCGGCTATACCGACCTAATTCCCAGTAGGCATCCGGCAGTCATCATCACACGTCTAGGGGAGCGTGACTCGCATAGTCCTCCCATGACTCCAGGGTTTGGAGGATAAACGGTGGGTAACACCTCCACCCCTCCCAGTAAAAATTAGGGCTACTACCCTATCATAGAATCACTTGAGCTTTAATCTGTTTGAGGTTTTGTCATCACGTGGTCATCCCGGAAATTAGATCATTTATCGGCAATCATAGTCTATCTGCAAGTTTATCTGCAATCATACACTTACCCATGCATTTGTAAAATGTGCATCAGCATATTCAAAATAATTCATGTATTCTTTACATATGATACTACAGCATAACATAATTTGTCATATTCTATGCATGTGGTTGGACTTTTATTTAGGATGTATTCACTTCCTATCTCCCACTTCAGTTGCTCATTTTTGACATGCATAAATGAAACAGATTTATATTTTTTTAATCTCTATCAGAAGTAAAATCATTTAACGGCCTTTAACTTTACTTGACATCTATAATTTAGTAAAACGATCTACATATATATTATTTTGGTATCCATGTACCAGCTGAAATCTAAACATATATTACGCCATAAAGTTTCATGTTTACCCAAAATCATTCAAAATGTTTCTGAGTCTCTGACTGAAGTGAAGTAAATATATACAAAACATATTGTAAAGGTCTTCAAAATGGACATAAATTAGGGTATCTCTGACAGATGTCCTCTGTATTTTCCCAAGTTGCTGATCCAGGGCTATACTTGTCCCATTGGACCTTAACTTGGTCCACCAAACGGTTCCTCAACTGTCGAACTCTACGTTCTAGTATACGTAAAGGTTCGACCATTATGACTCCCTTGTCCGATACCTGCAATTCTCTCCACTGGATGTTATGAGATAGATCAGCTACATAATGTCTTAATATAGAAACATGAAATACATTATGAATTCTATGCAGGTGGGGTGGTAGGGCAAGACGATAGGCAACAGGTCCAACTCTTTCCACGACTTTAAACGGTCCTATAAATTGGGGTGACAGCTTTGTCCCTTTCCCGAATCGAATAGTACTTTTATTTGGTTTGATGCGGACGAAGACCTGGTCCCCTACTTCATACCTCCTATCAGTTCGGTGAGCATCAGCATAACTCTTTTGTCTATCCTGAGCTTCCTTTAATCGCTGTCTAATCTGACTGACCTGTGCTTCCATTTCATGGATTAATTCTGGTTCTATTATCACTCGATCTTCTAATCTGTCCCTACTTAATGGTGTTCTGCAAGGTCTGCCATATAAAGCTTCAAATGGAGGCATCCCAATCGAGCTGTGGTAACTGTTGTTGTATGCGAATTCAACCAAGGGTAAATACTTTTCCCAGAGTGATTGTTGATCCATTACATACATTCGCAACATGTCTTCAAGTACTTGATTTACTCTTTCAGTTTGCCCATCAGTCTCAGGATGGTAAGCCGTGCTTAAATTTAGCTGAGTACCTAAGGCTGTCTGCATGCATGTCCAGAATTTGGAAGTGAAACGCGAATCTCTATCGGATATAATCTTCTTAGGAACTCCATGAAATCTGATAATTTCATTTATGAATACTCGAGCCACATCAGCAACATCATAAGTATCTCTTACCGGGATAAAATGGGCGCTTTTTGTTAATTTATCCACCACTACCAGAATGGCATTGTGTCTTTGAGAAGTAAGAGGTAGTCCAGTGATAAAATCCATAGAAATGGTCTCCCATTTAGACATAGGAATGTCGTGGGGTTGTAAGAGGCCCGCTGGGTGACAATGATCTGCCTTTACTTGCTGACATTCCATACATTTTGCAACAAATTGACTGATATCACGCTTCATGCCCGCCCTAAAGAAGAGTTTCTTGGTATCTGCATACATTTTCCCTACTCCAGGATGAGCACAGTATACTGCTTTGTGAGCTTCCCTAAGGATGGTATCTCGAAGATCTTTATCATCAGGAATATACATCTTCCCGTGGAATCGTAAGATCCCATCGTGTTCTAGTACATATCCCTCAAATTTAGATTCTTTTACCCTGTTACCTTCAAGACTTTCTCTTACCTTTAAATACCAGCTGTCTTTTATAAGTTGATCCAATACTCGCTGTCTTAAGTCTACTTTAATGGGTATGAGAGAAAATATCCGAGGTCTTCTGCTTAAAGCATCTGCCACTAATTTATGTCCATTTTGAAGACCTTTACAATATGTTTTGTATATATTTACTTCACTACAGTCAGAGACTCAGAAACATTTTGAATGATTTTGTGTAAACATGAAACTTTATGACGTAATATATGTTAGATTTCGGCTGGTACATGGATACCAAAATAATATATATGTAGATCGTTTTACTAAATTATAGTTGTCAAGTAAAGTTAAAGGCCGTTAAATGATTTTACTTCTGATAGAAATTAAAACAATATAAATCTGTTTCATTTATGCATGTCAAAAATGAGCAACTGAAGTGGGAGACAGGAAGTGAATACATCCTAAATAAAAGTCCAACCACATGCATAGAATATGACAAATTATGTTAACTTTATAACATATAAAAGAAAGGTTATAAAATATATCACTTAAAAATTGGTAAAATATATAATGTGAATGTTATAAAATATATTAATTAAACCTTATGAAATTATAATGTAAAATTATAAAAGGGTACCAACGAACTTTTAAACGGAGCTGTCCAAACCAACTGAATAGTTATTGCAGAACGCAGAGGAGGGTTGGAAAATATCTGAGAGCCATCAATGCGTGGGAGGCGGTGGCTGCAAGTGGGAGGGCGGCCACCGCCAGGCCGGTAATAAATAGCAGAGGCCTGAATCGAGAGAAGGGGGAAAAGAAGTGAGGAGCAGAAAGAACCTGGAGCACAAATTTCACCAGGAGAAAACCAGGAGGAAGTTAATTGTCCATTGGAAGAGCTTTAAGCTGTTTGAGGTTCTGGGCACGGAGGGACAGAGAACTTCTGTTGTGAAGTTTTCTGGATTGAGCAACTAGGTTGCTCAATCTGGTTGGGTGGTATTGGTCTTCCGGAGACTAGATCAAAACAGCGACGACAGCACCACCAAAATCAGCATCAGCAGCACCAGCAGAATCAGCCGCAGTTGAGGTAAGTACAAATTTAATGTCTTCAGGCTTTCTGTACTTCAGATTCTAGTTAATGTTTAATTATGGTCATTAAAAAAATGAAATTGACAAAATCACTGCTGATAGAAATGAAGAAGTCTTGTGACTTAAGGATCATAGCGAAGAATTTCTAACACAAATTAAAAAGCTTAAGAAGGACAAGAAGTTGTTAAAAGACAAATTAGAACATTGTATTCAAGAGGAAGCATCGAAGTCGCTCATCGTAACATCCCCAGTTGAAAATAAAGAACCAAATACCGAACCAATTAATATCACAACTCAGGAAGAAGACAAGCAAGTTGAAGAAAATACAGACTTAGATGTTGCAGTTCAGACAATGAACATCCCAAGTGAATGTTCTGTAACCAACTCAACAACATCTTCACCAGAAGAAAATCAAAAAATTGCCACATGCCCAAAAAGGGAAAGTCAAACCAAAAAAGTTCCATATCAACATCCTAATCACGAGAGTAGACAACTCAATCAAGCTACGTATATGTACCAATTAGAACAGAAACAACAACCTGATGTTCTGAAGAATATTGAAATAACCTCAATCTAGTCCTATGATGATAGTTCGTTACAAATTTCCATTGACTAGAATATTCGACGGAAGATTAATTTAGGATGGTAAGATCCTTCCTTTGTGCGACAATTTTATATGTCACTCCAAGGATCATATTAACTTGCATCAACAAATATGACTGTCCCGAGACGAGAATACATTCGTAGTGGAAAAGGAAATAAAGTCCTTTCATCAACAAGCTTTGAGGACAAAGCTAAGTTGCACGAAACGGGGAAACGGGTACGAGTTTCCGAAACGGGAAGCGATACGAAACGCGACCTCCCCAAATTTTGGAAACGGGGAAACGCAAATATATATATATATATATATATATATACTTGAAAATATTTAAATATATATATGTGTGTGTGTGTGTGTGTGTGTGCAATCATTAAGCATAAATGATACATTATAATTTATTACACTTAAACGTTAAGATTTAATTTACATCACATTTACTCATGAATGATCACATAATGAAAATAAAAATATTGGAATATCCAAAAGAAACCTTTATTATATATCCAAATCTCAAAATTAGCCTTTATTTATATTAATATATGAGGCTGCAAGTACAATAAAGACTATAAGGCTGCAAGAGAGAGATCCAAATCAGGATTTTTTGCATCCACATTCCATTCTTTAGAAGGACCACTGTTGTATTGGGAGTCTCCTCCTACATAGTCGAATGACCTTAGTGCTCTTGATTAAATACACGTTTCATACCCTAGTACCCTACGTGATCTTGATTATTGGGAGTTTCCCCTACATAAAGGGCTTGGTTCTCTTGATTAAATACAAGTTCCATACCCTAGTACATGATAAAATCCAATGGAAACATTGCAATCCCTCCAATCCTGAAATCTTGAAAAACAGATAAGTTTGCTAGATTTTGAGTGAGATCTAAAATTCTACTTTCTCCATATGAAATCCAATGAGGGCGAAACCACTCTCAAACATCCT